>CAAKHC010018740.1:0-26407 GCA_901007825.1 Macroramphosus scolopax
CATGAGCACGGACGGATGTAATTAGGTTGGACTGGAACAGATTCAGCGGATTGTCTGCACGTCCGGTGCCACTTTCGTCTCTCTTCAGTCCGACAGACAGCGTTTGACAGCCCATAAACACGGCCGTGTCATTCCTCTGTCAGCTAGAGGTTAGGTGGAGCTCACCCTGGCTCGGTGTAGAAAATGAGGCCGCAAACGGGCGACGGCGTGAGCTCTCCACGCCACACAAACAGGGTTGTAAGCCGTTTAAGCCACTTTGGGAAAGAAACGAGGTTTTTCTAAGCTGAGGAATCGTTATCATTAAATTACCTGTCACTCTCTGTATCACTCTCTGTCTGCGCTCTCCTCTGTTTTTACCCAATTAAAAAACCCATTCCTGCTCATCACGCCTTCGTCTCTCCCCTCTTAACGTCAAGGTATGACATCATGAATCTGCAGAGCGTGGAGGACGGCCGCTACGACTACCTAAACGTCGGCTCCTGGCACGAGGGCATCTTGAACATCGACGACAACAAGCTGTGGATGAACAGCAGCGAGATGGTCCGCTCGGTCTGCAGCGAACCGTGCTCCAAAGGACAGATCAAGGTACAGGCCTCGTCTTCCTCCGGGCGAACTCTGCGGCGTTAAATGATCTTTGACAGTAATTCAGTTAGGAGGACCTGAATGCACCGGCGAATTTGCCGCGCGGCTCTGAAAGGAACTAAGGAGAAGCTAACTCAGAGTGTTTATACCAGCAGGTGATTTAATTAGCCAGACACTTCTTTCAAGTTCTTGGTGTTTATCAGTTTAAAGAGTGCCAACACAAGTGTGTGTATGTGTTGTAGAATGCTCTTTCCAAGCTGCCTTACAACAAAAGATTCTCTTTCTACAGAGTCTACAGCTACACTACACAAAAAAAATCTGCAAGGAGAAAGATGCACATACCTTTTGTGCAACACTGAAAAAGTCCCCGATGAATTTTAATAAGTCAAAACACGGACGCAGCCCCGGCTGATGCCTCTCTCCGGGCTATTCTGAGGGTGTTCAGTGCCAGCGAGAACAAAGCAAAAACGTGGCTCACCTGGTTAAACAGAAGCGCGTGACACCGAGCACACGTTGTACGAAAACGTGCTTCAAGTGTTGGAAAAAGAAAGGTTGCGTTTGGCCGAGAGGCTCATCTCAGGGAGAAAAACATCACCGGGGTCCCCCCAAGCGCAGCAGATTTGAGACCCCTGCACACATGAAAAGGCAATTCATCCTTTCATTGGTGAGATGTTACGACATCGCCGTCGTTAGATTCATGCAAGGAGAATCTCTGCATCAATTAAGAGAGATTAGTGGCAAATTGGAGGCATTTATATCCCTCAGGAGGAGAAAATACGGGTTCAGTGTTTAGCTTAATGCTCTGACACGGTCTCTGGAGGTTGTCAGGGATTGAACCAGGGACCTTCCAATTACTGGACCTCCTGAGCCGTGGCGTCTGCTGCTGTGGCGTTTCCCCTTCTGCTCTCAAATAACTTTCACTGGAAGCTGCTATAAAATAGTGCCTTTTTCACTTTGGTTCTATCATCCAAAGCATCCTCCAGAAGTTGCCCTGATTTGCCTCGTCACATTTTTTTCTCTCCAGCCAAGCTCTACTCCGGGATGCCCTGAGGGAGGGTGCATCCTCTCTCCTCTCCGCTCACACTTCTCCCTCTTTCTACTTTGTTTCCTGCCCCACTTATCACCCTGCTGTACACGTCACGGCGCTTGTAACAGCTTCTCCGGGTGCAGAATGTAAAAACAGCTTCCCTTGTTCTACAAACAGTGTCTGGGGCTCGAGACTAAAAAAAAAAACAACCCCGTCAAGCACTGAAACCTCATCTTGATGCTAATGTCTAACGTGCTGCTTGTTGTTGCGACTGTTTTTCTGTAAAAGTCTGTGACCTTTTCCTGTTTCGATGCCTCTTTGCAGGTGATTAGGAAAGGCGAGGTGAGCTGCTGTTGGATCTGCACCACGTGCAAAGACAACGAGTACGTCCAGGATGAGTTCACCTGCAAGGCCTGCGAGCTGGGCTGGTGGCCCGACGAAAACCTGGAAGGTAGGAGACGCAAAGTCGGGACCTCCGAAAGCCGATTTAATTGGAAAAGATTGTATCTGCACTCTCTATTTTTCTCTATTTCTTTTCCTATCAACTCTTGTCGAGACATTCATAACATCTTATAACACCGATCGCACCGCAGCATCTCACACACACACCAGCTGAGCCTGTTCACACTTCCAGGTACTCTGACCCCCCCGCTGTCTTGTAGCTTTCTCAACCTCCACTGCAAAAAAAAAAAAAAGTGACATCCCCTCCTCTCTGCTATTTGCCTTGTTGTAACCCGGTGGTTGTTTTGACAGCAATTTATAGAGTTGAGATGAGCTCTAACTCCCAGATGTGAAATCCTATTACTGCCACGTGAGGCTTGGGGATACGTTTCAGTAGTCTGTCCGTTCTTTCACTCTCATTACCCGTCGCTACCTGGAGAGTACTAATGAGTAAAGAGAGTAGGTGTCCTATTCCTAGAGTGAATCTGTACGGCCCATATGGTCACCTATTTTCTCAGTTCAAGCAGGATTTTTAATGCTTTTTATTATTATTTTTTTTACTTAAATTAATTGTGGTGCTTTTTTTTTTACTTTACAAATTTGAATTTCCCCTTAAAAACGCAGTACAGCTGAGGCAAGCGCTTTGTTTCTGAATTATTCAAAGGTCTTCTAAGAGCTTAGATATGACAGTAAGGGATTTAAGGGAGGCAGGGATTTTTTTTCAAGGATCGCATGAGAGCGGATACAGAGCTGCGTTTGATCCCTGCCACCCTTGCCCATCCTCGGGAGTGAAAGATGATGTCTCGGTTAAACTGGTCGAAAGACGAGAGGCAAATCACACATTTTCCGAAGTGTGTTTTTGACGTGCTGCATGCTTTTAATCACTACTTACATGCACCTGTTCTTAAAGGTGACCAGCTAGTTTGACACCCTCACCACATAGAGTAGAAGTAGGTTTCTCTCTCTGACTGTAACGCTATTAGCAGCCGCATGTAATTTATGGGCTGACGAGCTGCAGGATTCTAAGGATGTCAGTTTTCTCCCATTAAGCTCTGCAAACTTCCTCTGCATGCTTGCTGACAAGCATGCAACTAGTGCATCATAATGCAAACATGAACTCTAAGAGAACTGGAGCTTTAGGTTGCGGCTGCACATGCAAATTTGTTCCCAAAACAAATTTTTAGGCCATCTTAAAAGACTTGTGCTCTCCGCTACACAACGGACTTCCCTAGTGTCGCCGAATCTGTGTCGCTGTCCTCTCTGCAGCTTATCTCCTTGTCTGCTCACTGCTTCTTTTCTTTTTTCTGTTCTAATAAACCTTTTATTCACGTACAAGCTCCGGCATTAGCGACAAAAGATTTAACGGACGTCTCCTTTTGTGCTTCCAGGCTGCGAGCCGCTTCCTCTGAAGTATCTCGACTGGGCAGACGTGGAGTCCATTGTCGCGGTAGCTTTCTCCTGTGTGGGCATCATGATCACCTCCTTTGTCACCTTTGTCTTCATCCAGTACCGCGACACGCCTGTGGTGAAGTCCTCCAGCCGAGAACTCTGTTATATTATCTTGGCCGGCATCTTCATGGGCTACATCTGCCCGTTCACCTTAATCGCCCATCCCACAGTGGCCTCCTGCTACATGCAGCGGCTCCTGGTGGGGCTATCGTCCGCCATGTGCTACTCCGCCCTGGTGACCAAAACCAACCGCATCGCTCGTATCCTGGCGGGCAGCAAGAAGAAGATCTGCACCAAGAAGCCCCGTTTCATGAGCGCCTGGGCCCAGGTGGTCATTGCCTTTATGTTGGTCAGCGTACAGCTAACTCTGGAGATCACGCTCATCATCCTGGAGCCCCCCGAACCCATCAAGTCGTACCCCAGCATACGTGAGGTCTACCTCATCTGCAACACCAGCAACGTAGGCATGGTGGCGCCACTCGGCTACAACGGCCTGCTGATCATGAGCTGCACCTATTATGCCTTCAAGACGCGGAACGTTCCAGCCAATTTCAACGAGGCTAAATACATCGCCTTCACAATGTACACTACCTGCATCATCTGGTTGGCCTTCGTGCCCATCTACTTTGGCTCCAACTACAAAATCATAACCACGTCTTTCTCCGTCAGCCTGAGTGTAACGGTGGCGCTGGGGTGCATGTTCACGCCCAAGATGTACATTATCATTGCCAAACCGGAGAGGAATGTCCGAAGCGCCTTCACCACTTCTGACGTGGTGCGAATGCACGTTGGAGACGGGAAGTCCGCTGCACCCTGCGGGACCAGCAGCTTCCTCAATATGTTCCGCAGGAAGAAGCCTGGATCTGGCAATGCCAAGTGAGTTATCTTTCATATTCTTCCTCTATCTAGAGTGGATGTGGTTTCCTGAGGTAACTGCTAAATGACGAAACAATCACATGTTGTAGCGGCGTCTTTTGGTGTTTTATTGTTTCCTATACTTATATTCAATAACTTGATTGTTTATGCATGATGTCCAATATACTTTCCAGCCTATTATAAACTAAAAAAAACAGGCTACAGTAAGTGAACCTGCAAGTAAACATGCATTCATTTACACGGACGACCCTTTAATTTAAATGGACGACTCAAGACAGGATGTTCTTCTTCAGTTGATTTACATGTCAATCATTATCAAACCCGAGTGCATCTGTCACACGTCCGAACTAGAAATAAGAATTATAAAGCACTGAAGAGACTAACTTTTTTGAGAATTCACAGCAGTGACACACGGACATTTGTCTAAAAGTAAGGAGTCGGGCAGAGTGTGAGAGTGGTCTCAATATGTGTGTCGTCTCTCACCCCCTTGCTATGCAGCCTTCTCTAATCCTCTAACCTTTTAACCTTCTCGACTGAGCAGCGTATTGTCCCGCGAATGTCAGAGATGATGACGCGGGGATCATTCGACTCTTTTCTTGGAGAGCTGCACTGTCAGCTGAGGAACTGTTTTTTTTTTTTACTACATGTTTAATTGACGTGTTATCCTTGATCTTTAAATGTAAAAATAAAAGTAACCTCACGACGACTGCCTTTTGTTCTCAAGTTTGTTGACTTGTTTTTGTATTCGCTGAGGAAAATCTGGCAGTTTAAAAACGATCGGATGAACTAAACGAATCCCTTCTTCCTATTAAACTATGTTTTTCGACACTGCAACCCTCCAAGAAGAAGACCGGCCGTCCCTGCTGCTTTATGGTTTATCCTGAATTAACCTCACATTTAACTTTTCTCAGCATGACCGCCCCTCCCCTTCTCCACCCTCCAGAACTAATCCCATTAGAGCCACTCCTAGTTCATTCTGCACTAAACTCTGTATCGTCTTCAGGCCAGTTCAGGCGGCGAGAGAAAATACTTAGCAATTGCATGCGTCCAATTTCAGCTCTATGAACAAATAGTTTGACACGCCAAAATGAGGATTGTTCATAATTCTGTGTAAGGCTATTGGAAGATCATAATGCTGTCTGCAGCACATTATGAATCACATTGTTTGTGAGGTGCCGCAGTTAATTAATGTAATGCTTTTTTGTAGAGCTCATGAGTGAACCCCACTTGGCAAAGCTGTCAAGTCATGTGGTTAAAGAAAAATAAGTGTTTTAACATGAAATGTTGAAATGCTGCGGATCTGTTTGTTCTTTTTACGTCTGCTGCTGTGCTGATGTTGTTTTTCTGCAACCACGGCATGGTTTCCTAAAATGGTAACTTGAGTCTTTGTCTCGTTCATAGTTCTAATGGCAAGTCTGTGTCATGGTCTGAATCAGGTGCAAGACACCCTCCGAGAGGGGGGAATGTGTGGCACAGACTGTCTGTGCATGTGAAGAAACAGGAAGCCGGCCTGAATCAGACGGCGGTCATCAGGCCCCTAACTAACACACCCGACCCCCACAGTTGTCAGCCCTCTACCTGCGACCTTGGCACAGACCCTCATCTCCCCCAAGAACCGCCTGGTGCTAAGCCACTGTACAACCTGGTGGAGGAAGACGACGCCGATGATTCGCAACACCCTCTTTATACTCCAACTTGCTCCGGAGAGACGCAAGGCCCGCAGCCCCATGTAGACGAACCGGCTACTTATTTGCCCCCTCACTTGAAGGCCTGCAACACAGAGCGCTTGCAGGGGGCCTTGGTGGAAACACACACCTCCAACGTCCCTGCACGGAATGGCCACACTCCAAGGGAGGCAATCCCTGCCAATGAGCCTTTGAGCTTAACACCCTCTCACCTTCCAATGGCCCCGCGAGTGGGGGTGTTTGAAGAGGAGGGGTCGGAGGACGAGGAGCTGGAACTCTTGCACAGCTACATTTACGATGCCAAGGAGGAGGGGGAGGACGGGTTAAGAGGGAGTTTAACTCAGAACAAGCCAACTCTGGAGGATTCCTTGGCTCTGTCTCCCCCTTCCCCCTTCAGAGACTCTGTGTGTTCAGGGGAATCTTTCCCCGGCTCCCCCGCCATTGAGTCGATGCTCGGTAGCTCTTCGAGCTCGGTCTACACCTCAAACATCCTCCAGGACTTTGCACACAGCTCCTCGACACTGTGAGAGCAAAACCATCAGTTGTCCATCACACACACACATGCACTCCCACATACAGGTACACACAAACGCACACACACACAAGAACATTAATTACCATTTTACAAGTTTTTATTATCATTTGTTTCGCTCTGTTATTTGCTTGCCGATATTTAGTACTTTGCTTTTATTAGTTAGGGGCTAATAAAAATGTAGACCAACAGGAAATCATCCACGAGTGCATACATCGAAGGGCTGTCAGCACACATAGCCTTTCCGAAGTGGAAAAACAGTGCCAAACTTAGCTCAGCTCTCATGCCAAAATTCCGATAAATTAAGCAAATCACCGAGGAATCATAATAAGGGATGTAGCGATGTTTTTATAGTGACTAGCACACAGTTATACGTGTACACTGCACTCTAAGGATCGGCAGTTTTTTTGATTAGCTCAGACGTATACGGGTCTGTTCTAGTGAGTAGCAGTCACAACTGCAGCAGAAGTACTTTCCTTTTTTTTTATTTTTGCCTTTTGTATCCGTAAATTTCACCTCAGCTTTCTCACAACAGACCTCATCGCAAGTTCAATATTACCAAGAGATTAATTAACATGAAAAGTGCAGTAAGTTTGATTGAATATTACTTTTTATGTGTTGCAAGGTGTGCTTACCATCACAAAAATAAGCCGACTACTACTGAACTGAGACTCCGGTGAAGACTTGCGCTGTATGATATGTGATATGATTCTATAACGTGCCAATCGAAAGTCGTCATCAACCTACATCCCCCGCTTTAAAAATATCACGATGTAGCTGATACAGGTTAGCGTGATTGTAGATGATGGCAATGTTATTTATTCCGTTTACACTCAATCATAACCGTGAGAACAGGTTTTTAATGATGAAACGAAGTACTTTTGCTTTCCATGCCGTGTTGATATTTCTCCTGTTTTCTGAGTTTGCTGTGTCATTGTGATGGAAAACACAGTACTTGTACAAGTTCTCAAAGTTTGTAATACTGTTACGCCATCTCTTGTTTTTCACACAGGTGGTATGTTTGTAATACTGATAAATGTTTCTATATTTAGAATGTCAACAGAAGAAAAAAAAAGAAGAGTTTATACGATTTGAAACCGTCCTCAGATACTTGTCAAGGAGCAGGAGCAGTGTTTTTGAGTAACTTTTAAGCTAACTTGAGTCGACTGTATCCTCTTGAAGATTTTCAGTTGTAAAAGTAACCAATGGTTAGTTGCTTCTTGTACTGAGATTATATGTTTCAATTTTGTTTCCTTCAATCTTGCATTTTAAGTAGTTTACTTAAAGTTAAGTTTCTTAGTTCTTTATAAAAATAACAATGGAAATTATTTCAAAGTATAAGAACATACAGTACATAGTGCGATTGTATTGTATTTACAAATGTTTTCAGTCTAATTATAGTGGACTTTGTTAAATTAAAAGTATCAAGAGTAATTTGTAAAGTATAAAGGGTGCCACAATGTTTAACACTGTCAAATCTAGAATGAAATAGGCCTTTATGTTTTGAGCGAGCTGAACAATGCTGTAAAATAAAAACTATTTATATTAACAAAAAGACTGGTTACTGTCAACTGGGTCGTCATTGCCTCAGAGTGCAAATATCCAAAGATTTGCAAAGCTTGATCATTATTGTTTTAGACTTTTGTTATCGAAATAGTGGGGAGTTTAAGTTTTCAAAACATCTGAAGCAAAAAATAAATAATAATAAAAAAAAAAATATATATATATATATATATATATATATATATAGCAATAAATAAAAAAAAGTACGTATGTATACTTGTTTCTTTATAGATATCATATCTGGAAATATTGTGCATGAGATAATGAACTGATGACAACATCAGGATTCTAAGGGGGATCTGACATATGACACACACACACATATATATATATATATATATATATATATATATATATATATATATATATATATATATATGGGGGGCTGGCATGTTCATTAACAAATGTAAATGTCACTAAAGTTATAACATTGCTAATCAATCAAACATCACTATCATTAGCAATCACGGCTAAGTTCCATGGGAAGTTCACTAGCCAAACAGTCACTCAGTGACAAATGATGGTAGAAAAAAAAAACAATGTTAAGATCAACATACGTTTAGAAATTAATAAAAACGTTCATCCATTGTGTTATTGAATCTGTAACAATCTGTAGGCAATTTGTGTTTTTTTTATTTCTGTCTTTTTTTGGGGGCTGCTTTGGCCCCCCTCACCCTGACTCCACGCCTCCGGCCCTGCATCATCACGCTCATCATTACACGTTAACTGCAGCCGCAGCCTCAGGAGGCAGCAAGCAGCAGGCAGCTTCAGCACACTGTCACGCTTTTCTGACATTTCCGGGTCCTATGACTTATCAGGTGGTTTGCTGAGAGGCTGCAGGAGGGGGCGGAGGAGGAGGAGAATTTGAAAAGGGGGGCAAACAAATGCAAGTTGTGTTGCATCTGGACCTTCTGAACCAGCCCAGTCCCCCATCAGCTCCTCGCAGGGAAGCCTACATGAGCCAAGTTGTGTGAGTCCTGAGAGAAGTTGCCTGTGTCGGTGTCAGCATGGCCGGGGGCTCGGTGTCCGAGTGTAAGGAATACTTGTTCAAAGTGCTGGTGATCGGGGAGCTGGGCGTCGGGAAGACCAGCATCATCAAACGCTACGTGCACCAGCTTTTCTCGCAACACTACAGGGCGACGATCGGGGTCGACTTTGCACTTAAAGTGATCAACTGGGACAGCAAAACGCTGGTTAGGTTACAGCTGTGGGACATCGCAGGTAAGGAAACACGGATTCACTTTAATTACTGTGGCAGACCTCGATTGAATCTGTGCCAATGCACGTCAGGATAAAGTTTCTCACCACTCAAGAGTTTTTCCTCACTTTTCATGATGTAATTAAAAAAAAAAAAAAACAACCTCATTTATTTCCTCACTAATGTAATAGAAGGTAAAAATTCCTATGAATGTTTTTCCAGTAGAAAACACCGGTTGATCGTGTCTGCTCGTTATCTTTTCCACTTTATGATCACGGCAGCTCATAATTGTCAGTGGAATGTAGGTCACGTTGCCATGAGCCCCATCATCCCCTCCCCCTTCAATGAATCTCCATCAGAGTCATATGTTTTCTCATGGGATGAAATACTAAGTGTTTGAAACGGCCCTTCTTTTTATTTCATGCTTTAATTCATCTCACAGTTGTCACCTGATATTCTACAACTACCGCCTGCTTATAGTCCCATTAGGTTTGTGTATTTGTGAGAGTCTTTCAGTAACTTTTGCCTCCGAGCTTAGTAAAACTTGGCACACAATCCAACCTGTGCATTCCAACAGCTTGAGTAAGCTGGGCCCTGAGAAATCAGAGGCGTGTAAATAAAAAAAAATGTACCACATCCATACAGCTCTGCTCAGAGTGTTTGTCATCTTCCAGGCACAAAGAATATCACAGTGTAAATACTGGAGTCCCACAGACGGGCTTGAAGGCACAATTAGAGGAAGTGAACAAAAAATGAGAAGCAGGCAAACCAACATACTAGTAAGGTTAGTTTCTAAATCAGAAAAGCTGGCAGCTGCAGGCGCGCTAAAGTTAAAACAGCAGGGTTGAGCTGGCTTTCGTAACTCATGTGTGCATGATTATGTTTGTTTTGTATGATGCGGCTTTGCAGCAGGAAGTACATCTGACCCTAAAATCCTGTGTCATTGCTTGTTTAGATAATGAATGCAGCGATTCATGTTCAATTACTGTGCTTTTTTAGTGTAAGATGTCATGAGATAAGGTATCTTAAAGATCTTTCTGGCTGTATGTGTGTGTGTGTGTGTGAGGCTTTGTTTTACTACATTCATGGGGTCTGAACACCAGGAGTCCATTATACATGTGAATGTGCTTTGTGGACCCCAAAATGTTGATCCCCACTAGTTTAAATGGCTGTTATGCTTTAGTGTTATGGTTGGGTTTAGAGTCGAGTTGCTATGGGTGGGGTAAAGGGCAAGGAAATGCATCATGTAATTGGAGGTTCCCCTTGAGGGATGTAAAACAAGGATGTGTGCGTTTACATGTTGTTGTGTGTGTGTGTGTGATCTGTAATAAAAGAGGCAACACTTTTTACATATAACTTTCAGGGGCAAATGGTTCTAGGATCATGTCCGTCTTTAAGTGACAGCTTCGGGCCTTATTTAGAAATTCGAATAGCAAATACATTACAAAAACAACCCAAGCAAATGGAATTCATGCAGGAGCATGAGAAACACCCGCCGGTCTGCCTGAGGATATCATGTGAGTGTCACGATTCGCCTCACCTAGCTGTGAAAAGTACACGTGTGTATGAAGGTACAATTAAATCTGCTGCTAAGGAGTGTCATCAACTCTTCACTACCGGACAAACCTCTTTGTTTTTCATCGTTGTTGGTGGTTAGGTTAAAGTGAGGGCCCTGGTTGAGGTTGTAACTTACTCAGTTATACTACAGAGACTGAGGGCTGTAAAGTTGGAGATAGTTCAAAGCGTCCTTCATCTCATACTCACGCCAAAGGGTGTCCGTGCATAGGTATCACACGCCTGATTACGGGTGTGTGACAAAGCTTGAGAATGACCAGAGCTGTCTGTCATGGGCTAGACCACATGAAACAATCATGATATCACATGTGGAGACCAGCAGTAGGAGGAGTTAATCATTCTCTTAATAGGTGGTAGAGAAAGAATTGTCTTTGTGTATTTAAATGTGAAAGAAATCCGCTATACGGCAAGGACATGACACCAAGGCCCTTATTGATTTACTGGAGTTGAGCTTTAAGTAAGGAGTACATTGCTTTTAACCTATGCGGCAGAAATATCAATATACAAGCCAAGCGCAATTTGTACAGTGTACAATGTACTCAGTTGTGTGTATTTATGTATCTGCTGGTTACATAAACACACTGGTTGAAATGAAGTTGGTTGAAAAGAAATACAGGTTTCATCAAGATTGTCCCTGGGTTCTAATTATATTGTCATTTGATGTGATTGGAATCAGCCACAGGGAAATTAAATACCAGCAATACTTTAAATGATTCTAGGTCGCGGCCTTCCGATACTGCTGCGTGTGCTGCAGTTGGAGGTACTTGGATAACATACGGAGTCGCCCTCAACAACAGAAACTGTGTTTTGTTTTTCCAAAATGTTGTGGGAAAATCAACATGTGCAATCGATTTATTCGTAGTTCAAGCTGTTCAAATATTCATGGCCAAATGTCAAAAGTGGCTGGTAAAAGCTTCTCATCTGGTTCTCATTTAAAAGGCTTTTATAACATGAGATTTTGGATCCATTTAAAGTGAACTGCTGAGGAATATATCTATTGTATATCAGAACAGTTTAAGGCAGTTGTTCATTTTATTTCCATCGACGTGTATCCACACTGAGCTAACGTGTTGAGATAAAAACACAAAGATATCTTGGCATCTCCGAGAAACAAGAGTGAGGAACCCCAAAATTTCCCCAAAATGCCTGTAGAAGCAATTGAATATACCTATGACCACTGAGAGCAACAAAATATATTATCAGCAGCTGTGAAATTCTCATTAAACTTTCTTTATAATTTACTATTTTAATATGTCACGTTAGCTTAGTAGCTAAATTCCTGTTGTTTTTTGCTACATGTTCCGACGATTGAAAAATCGGAATCAATCATCCGCATTTCTAATTCAGCAGGAATTATCCTGATTTTCTAACAGAATACTGATTTAGATAAGATAAAGCAAGTTTAAGAGCATTGTTGACATTATTTGTTGGAGGATGTTGCGACCTTAAAACAGTGATTTGTCACGGGGTCTCGCTCGCTAATGCTAGTTTGGACGTGGCTAATGTTTTTAAAAAATGAAAACTATTTTTTAGGAAGTGTTTGCATAGTGTTCAAGCAGTCTGAGGTATTCATCATTAATTAGAAGTTCCCAAAACTCCATGTTTATTTCTCCATCACCTCAACCAGGGTCAGCGGGGAAAGGGGTAAAGATTGACGCAACTAAGCTAGCTAACTCGTAGGTCCTGTGTTATAACTGGAGGAATTATCATAATGGGTGAAGGACATTGCCTTCCGTAGGTATGCTATATTCTTACTTGGTGGTTTTATATCTTCCATTGTTTAGCAGTGACAGGAAGAGGTTGGATGTGTGCCTGTGGTGCTGGTGGTGGAGGTTGGTGTGGGTTCGGGCGAGACACACCAAACTACCGGTGTGGTCTACGTTCAATGCTGTCACTTCGGCCCCCGGCAGCACAGGCTCAGTGTGCAGGGGTGAGAGGGCGCCAGACAGCACCCGATCTGCGAGGGTTAAACTAAACACACACACGCTGACCAGAACGAAATTCTGAGGTTAGACGACACAAATACTAAACCTCATTATTCACACCCACGCTAAGGCTTGGCCCTGCGGACACTCTGAGGATATAATAAGCACGGAGATGTGGGTGTGAAAGAGCGAAGGCTTGAGGTATATTTGCCGAGTCATTAAGACCAACCATTAAGCCATTTAATCCTGCAGAAAAGGAGAAGGTATTATCCTCTTGGAAACACGCGAGAGCAAATCAGAGTTGCCTTTTTACCAACCTTAATAATGATTACAGTGTGGTAGAAATGATAGTAATCAGAGCGTTGTGCAAGATGGGGGCACCGTGGAAGTCAGTTTGAAGCTGGTGGAAATCCCACCCCCTTTTCAACCAGAATTGCTGCTCTCTCCTGGGTTTGTCTTTTAAGCCAGTAGACAGGATGATTACCACCATGAACCAAAGGGAAGTAAAGATCGTGCACCTTGAAGGATCAAACACTCCTGTTTGGAGCGGGAGGTCACACATGAACAGGATAGTGGTTCCCATCGAAGTGGGGATCTGAACTCTCAATGACCCAACAGGCCCTGTCTGGAGACACCTGGATTCTAGGAGAGGAGACGGCTACTTCGTTAAATTGTTTCTTTTTTTTTTTATCTTTTCTTATTTTTCGTTTTTTTGTTGTCTATTTCCTTGAAAATGTTGGTGGAATTTCCAGCCTGGTTGATGTGAATTATAGGGTGTTTTATTTTGAAAATCAACTAGATGCTGTGCTTTTTCTTGTGTGTCTAACGTTCTGTCCCGTTGAATGACGTCTGTGGAACTTCCGAAAAGCACTGCTGTGCTTCTATTGTAATCTAGACAGACAGAAGGCGGAAAGACCCGGTGGAATCAAGCCAGCAGTTTCAGTTCTTTTACCTTCCCTGCTTTTCGAATAACAGCCTTAACAACAGATTGGTCGCTCTGCTTCACTCTGACAGTGTCCCAGTTGTATATTGATCATCTCCTGACATTATCTCATGCAAGCTTTATAGCTGCATCACAAGCGCTCCCCCCCAAAGGAAAATGGTTTAGGTTTCTTGTGTTTTGAAATAAATAATTGGTGGCAGTAGTTGTAGTCTTTGTATTTTAGTACTAATGTGAAGGTCAGTCAGTATTATTTCACCAGCTGAAGGTAAAGGGGGGAAACAAGAGAAAGACCATGTGAAGGTTGGGGATTTTCTCTCATTGCAGACTCCGTTGAGTGCTCACGGCTGTAGTAAGCTGAAGTAAGTCACTTCTCACATGCTGCTCGGTGGAATTTGAACGTGCCAGTCATGTGTTTGTTCACAGTCTCCCTGTTAAAGCCGCTGCTGAAGACAACCTTAATGACTAGACCCCGTGTTCTCCGTTATAATTGCGGTGTTGCTGGGAGGGCGTGCGAGGAGGTTTCACAGCCAGTTGCCTCCTAACAACAGACAGAGACTGCTGCGGTTGCTACTGCCGTGTCTGGCTTGGACAGTTTCTATGGTAACCCACCCACAGAAAAGCGAAATGTACGACCGTAGAGGAGACTATAGGGTTGCTAGGGCTATGGATAATGATGAGAATTTTTTGCTTCTTCTTCTTTTTTTTTTTCCCTGTTTCTCCCACACAACAAACGAAGAGGATGCTGCGGCTGCAACTAACCAGTTTCCTTTTCATCAAGTAGTTCCTGAAAAATGTTCATGACTAGAAAATTCCATAACTGCGTAACTCACGTTCTAGAATTTGTCAGTGGAAATTACATAGATCAGACTAGAATATCTCATATCTCTTTTCTTTTCATTCAGAAGTACTTCTCTTTAGCTCGTAAGCAGTTGCCTCGTGCGTGTTCGAGGCAGCAGCACACCACTTTGGTCACTGCTGCGGTCTCCTGCTCCTCTGTGGCGTTCATTGATACGCACTGATACTCTATTGTTAATACTGCTCATTCCATTCCCGGGGTTGGTGCTGATCGAGTTAGAGGCACGTGACACCTGCATAAATGAATATATGTAAGACAGTCCTGCAATAAATCCATCACTCAAGGGGATTATGATGCTCGGATTATATTGATTGAGGTGTTGAGTTATATTAATGATCATGGAATTTGGGGTGCAGTTGGATTATTATATGATTAATGAAAGATTTTTCTAGTATTTTATCAACAAATAATACAACTTTGGACGGTACAGACGAGCAGGAAACGAATAATGTGGTTTAAAAGAGCTAAATTGACCTACTTATGATTCCCAGAAATGGCACATCTACCCATTGTCATATTTGTCTGTTAGCAGTAGTGATGTGAGCGAAATACATCCCTCCATTGCTTCCTCTCCTGATGGTGGCGAGACTGCAGGGTTAGAGGGTTTCTTTGGCCGGTAGAGTCTGACAGCAGGTTTTATAGAAGTTTGAATCAATGATCCCAATCATGGCCCTAAGAGACATCAGTAGCCTCACTGTGCTCAGTATTGATAAACTCATGGCACCGGCTGTGGTACTTGAAGGAGCAGACAGATTTGTAAAAGTGCCCCAGTTAAAGATATTTTTTTTTATTTAACAAATTAAAAATCCAACCACGAGTTAAGCAGAATCACAAGCTTTGTATTGTTTAACGTAAATGCAGAACAGAACGATTATCCAGACTTGCTTGTGTGACACTTGAGAGGTCATGCATCATGGGATTTCTTGTCATTCAATGTTAGTGACTTCTGCATGGAACCACAGCACCATATATTACCACCCAAAAGAACTCGCTAGCCCGTACAGCAGCCAGGTGTGTGTGTATGTGTGTGTGTGTGGTGTCGGTGTCGATATAATCACTCGATACGAGTCCGTTCCATCCAGCCCGATTTCTCCAGAAGGTCACTTCTAGTGACTGGCTCTGCTTGAATATTGATCCGGCCATATGGACTGGATGTGACGGGAAATCAAGTGAAGTGTGGAATGTAGATGATTGCATGCAGCCATGTCGGAATGGTTTCCCCGCGGTTCCTCCAAGGTTCCACACTCATCCCGGCCATCAATCAACTTAATTGAATGTTCTTCAATTAGCTGAATACAGAATATAATGTATATATATATAATGTATATATGTATTCTTCAGCAGCTTCTAGATAACTTCCCGTTTGTATTTTGCTTGATAATAATCAGCCTAAAACATTTGAATATACCACTTTAAAAAAAATCCCCCACTATTGATCGATCCCACATGGCGGTGGCAAGCAACAACAGCAGCATTAAAGCACCTTGAAAAATTGTTAAGCCGGTTATTTCTGTCCACACTCAGCCTTCCTCCAGCAGGCCGGACGTACCAGCTCTGCAAGGCCTGGAAATGAAATCCTTATTTCAGTCTATCAGCTCTTTATCGCACTGTGCCGTGTCTCTGGTGAATTCACCTGGGGTTATATCGGCTAAAATTAGACTCTCAATTATGAGCAATTACCGTCAGGCCTGTAGGCCCCACAGTGTATTCACTCTCGCACTCACACCCGCACTGCGCCACATCATTCCAGATCCGAGTGTGGTCGGGTAAGTACCTACAGTAAAGTGAAAGCATGCTCGGAGAAGCTGTGCTCACAGTTCCTCAATGCTATTCTTGATTCATTTTTTATTTCGTAAGTCGGCTCTCGTGGAGGCTGCTAACTGCACTTTGTGATGATTACACCTGCCCACTGCAGCATGCACTAAAATCACTAACCACTTCCTCTTGTCACTGTACGCCTGATGTAACTGTAGGGACTCTGTCTCAGAATAATTTAAATGAGCAGGTGCTGTGAGGTCATAATATGTGATTCAGTGTGAAGAAATGTCGCCCAACCACCAAAGAGTCAATCAGCCGTAACCTGCTTCCACAAGCACAGACACCCTTTGGCATCAGATCATTTAAGGAATGTTTACCATTTCATTTCTTATGCCGTCTTCATTCGCCTTTTCGGAACGAGACGCCTCAGAGATGAGGATCACGTCTATAGCCTGTTCGTGATTGGGCTCAGTTCCTCTGGCTGTGGGTTGTTTTCCAGTAAGGACAGAATCAACACTCCTACCAATCCTGGCATCCTGTAAATAAATAGAGCATTACAGCTCAGTCACATGGCCCGTCTTTTAATAAACAAACAACCCAGTTACACCAGCTAAATGTTTTACAACAGTCGGTTTTGGTCTGAAGCTTGAGGCTCTGTAAACTACTATTTCTCCTTCTGATCAGTACAGATACCGGAGGCCCACCTCAAACGCTCCTTCATGTGATGTACTGTATGTGTGATCTCAGTCAGTGACCACATGTACCACTGAACTCACAGATTCACTTCCCATCACTGAGGTGTGGTATTTGCATGCTGCAGGTCACAGTTATGCTGAGGTGAAAGGTTTTCGTCAGGATTTATCACCTCGTCCTCGGCGTCTCTCTCCTGTTTAGCTAGATATGACTAGTCAATAGATTGTAGGGATATATATGTTTAAGAGTAAAACCAATCAGATTGGTTGTGACACCCTATCTGCTCGTGGTAATCTCCCTCGCTTTGCCGTGAAATATCACCTCCGATTTTCTGACTAGTGAATGGGAATATTATTTTGGCTACTTCTCTGTGCAGATTAGGCCGATGGCAATGAAGGGAAAGTAGGTCACATAAGAACCATCTCTGCCCTCGTCGTTTTTTTGGCCACTGCAGGAGGAGTTGTTGAGCTCCTCACTGAGTTTTTGACTTTGAATGAAATATGTCTCGCTATTTGCTGTGACGGAGCTCCGGGCTGGACGATTGGTTGGAAATACTTCATAACCTATTACTCATCAAACGTACTTTAGCTGCTTTGTGAATGTGTAACTAACCCTCTAATTCTCCTCCCGACCCCCCCCTAGGTCAGGAACGATTTGGGAACATGACACGGGTGTACTACAAAGAGGCCGTGGGGGCGTTCGTGGTGTTCGACGTGACGAGGGGCTCCACGTTTGAAGCTGTGTCCAAATGGAAGAACGACCTGGACAGCAAGGTGAAGCTGGCTAACGGCAGCCCCATCCCCTCGGTGCTGCTGGCCAACAAATGTGACCAGAAGAAGGACGGCCCCAACAATACATCCCTAATGGACAATTTCTGCAAAGAAACAGGCTTCCTGGGCTGGTTTGAAACATCAGCTAAGGTGAGCGATCAATACATCAGATGGGAACACTGTTTGTCACATATATGCATAAAGCAGACACATGTGTAGACATACACTCCTCTCCCTCTTTTTTTTTTTTTTTTGATTGGAAGATTTTGAAAAGGAGCTTTTCTCTTTGATGTCTTTTTTTTAATTTATTTCTGGTTATTCTACAGATTCAATTAGAATATTCAATATTAATGTCTTGCATCATGGATGATAACTATTTGTTTTAATGTGCCTTTAGTCGTGTTTCAAACGTGACCAGTATTGGGTTCAAATCTTGTCTTACACAGTAAAATGACCTTTTTGCTTGGTGTAAATCCAACTGATGCATAGCTGAGACCAAATAAAAGAGGACACCTGACTTAGCGTGCTATTGTTGAATGGCGCCGCTTTCTTTCCTAGCTGGTGATTTATAAAAAACAAGGCATGAAAGTACATAATCTGGAGGACATTTATCTTCCCAACCAGCCAAAAGGTGTTTTGGACAGCTTGTGTGATATGGTATCACATGACATTGATTGATGCTGCAGCCCTGAGCTGTTGTGGTTAAAGGCGCAGGGCCTATGAGAGATAATCCTCTGGTGTGTTTCCCCCCTCAATCTTGGTCATGGTGTCACAAGTTTGGTGTTACTGTGTGTGTGTGCGTCTTGTGAGTAGAATTTGGCTGTTTTGGCTTCCTTTCACTTGTACAAAGGTTCAGTTGAAAGACTCATCGTCTCTGTTGTCATGCTTGTTTTGGTGAAATGTCAAGTCTTGAATATCATCAGTAGAACGACTTTCTTTGAAAGATACAGTTCATGTTTCTTGTTCCTCTTCTTCCTGCTCACTTCCCTTCCCCGGCGTTTCCCACCGCTGATCTTGTGCTTAACGTTAAAAACTTGGACGTGTCGCTCTCCAACTTGGCCCCGTTTGTCCATCTAGGAAACTTTGAACAAGCCAACAAGCAGGGCGACGCACCCAAACACAAACTATGATGGATTTATTAGCCGGAGTTAACTTTATTAGCTCATTCCAACAGATGTGTCACATGCTTTGTCATGTGAACTGTGCGGGGGAAGGGATGTGTGCAAAGCCTTTCTGGCCATTTCCCCCTCACACAGAATAACACGAGTGAAATGACGTGTTATTCTGTGTTCCTATCACACAGGTGTTTAACTGGAAATCTATAAAGTAGTGCCGACCTTCTATCGGTTTCTGTTTGAAGTCAATAACACAGGCTGCCTCCGACTATAGACTTGTCAAAAGGTCGTATGAGGAGAGTCATACGCGATCATGAAATCACAATTTGTGATCGTTTCTTGTGATCAAAGTTTTGCCGACTTCGGCTCCGGGGCAGAGGTTGTTCTCCTCCTCTGTTTGAAGTCAGTAGCTGTGTCTCTAATTGGGAGCTCGCTCTGCTTCCGGTTCGTGCACATCCATAGACACATAGAGATGGACGTGGTGAGAGCTAAGTGAATTTAAAGACAAAACATAATTAGTTCTTATCATTGATTGTGTTTATTTCGCTACTGCACAGACTCTGGTTCCAAATGTGCAGGATTTCTGGGGTCAAATATTTTTGTTTGAGTTGCTCTTTGGCTGAGATGTGTGTAGACACAGAACAGCCTTTTATTATAAGCCCATATTAATCATTAAAAACGTTAACTGAAGGGAAGGGGAGTAAAATAATGGTTACAGAAAGAGAGCTAGCAGTGAAATACCACGATAAAAGGGACATTTTTGTACATCAGGACTGTTTTGACGAGACTTTTAGAGGATTAATATGACCATGATATGTTAATATAGGTGTTTTTCTAAAAGATGGTGTGATGGACTATTACTACATTTTTTGTCGTCATGCTTCATCACACACTATCCATATATAATATACAGTCTATGTGCACATCTTCTGTGCATTGAATAATGAAAATTGTTGAATGATATTCTTTATTATACAGTTAAATTGCTGTGTCATTAAACTGAAATGTTTGAACAGTAGATTTGGGTAAATATTGAACATCTCACCAAGTTTTAACATGACAACAACTTGGCTTCCAATGGCAATAAAATCTGTTAACATTAACAACTGCATGACTTTTGAAGCCAAAAAATATTTTTGGTATATTTTTTATCTCCTGTCTAGTTGAAAATACACATACACTCAGTTTTGCCTTCACCAAAGATGCTCAATCCTCTTTGTAAATATCATTGTTACTGTAGAGCCTGAAGAAAGCCCATTAATATTCATTACCTCCTCAACCCACAGACTGACAGCTTCTGGCCACAGTGTGAAGGACAGAAACACTGTTTTTCTCTGCTGGCCTCTCGCTGACTCTGAAAACTGTTTTCCAGCTGTTGATGTAACAGGCCGGTTCATTTTAACAAGTGCACAGGACGTCCAATGCAAATCTGACGAGAGGTTCTTTAATGTCTTTGAATGGATACTTAGTGAAAATAGTTGTATGTGTACCAGTATTATATAACCATGCATAACATGCTGTTTTAACCTTTCCATAGGACAACATCAACGTGGATGACGCTGCACGTTTCCTGGTGGAGAGTATTTTGGCTAACGACAAGGGTTCGCCGTATGAGGAGAGCAACGGAGACCGGATCAAACTGTCAAATGAGCCTGTGCCTGCTGAGATCAAGTCGGGCTGCTGCTAACAATCAACCCATTCGCAATAGCCAACACATGGGTCCAACCCCTTCATCCACCCTATGCCTACAGCCCTCGTCTTCAACCTCAGACGGGATTATGAATTTCGGGTTCCTCAAACCCCCAGGAACCTTTTCTCTCTACACTGATGCCCATTCGACCTGCATATACAGTTTTTCATTGTTCTCTTGGCCAAGAACACGATTTTATCTCGATTATCCTTCAAATATTTCCAGTCTCCAACATGCTTTTTCCTTCTTTGTCACCCACCTCCAAACCCCCAGGATCTCTGTTAATGTCTCTGTTAAATCAGCACACACGTCTCTGACTGTTTATTCCACCACTAACAATCACCCCCACACTCCGTACTTGAACCCCTGTTGCCTCAGAGGCCCTGGACTGTACCATACACAACAGTGTGAAAACTAAGTATATATATATATATATTTTTAAAAAAGACAAACTGCAAAATAACCTGTATTCACTTAAAGCCTCATTCTTTCTTTAGCCATTTATTTGTGTTGATGTGTCAGCGTTGATGTTCTTTTCACTCAGTTAACACAGCTGGACTTTAGTACCTCTTAAACATTTTACAGTGCACTCATGTCTGTTTCTCCAGCTTATTCTTATATATGAAAACTTTGTAAAAGGTAAGCCAACTGGCATCACAGTTAACCATTGTCCAAGTTATTGGATTTAATAGTGCTGTAAAAATGCTTTCGGCTACATTTTCTCCGTTACCGTTTCTTTATTTTTTTCTTCTTTCACTTTGTTGGACACTTATATGGACAAAGAAGGACAATACCATATTTCCTAAAACTCCAGCAATGTGTAACATACAAATGTTGTTGGGTCCTGCATTATACATCTGGCGAGATAAAAAAAAAAAAGACACTCTTTTGAACATAAGAACTTAATCTGTTGAAAGTGTGAAAGTATGAAGGTTTTTTTTTTAGGTTTACATTTGAAAATACTTTAAATGTGCAACAGAAAATAAATATTTTAACAGATGTGTGTGGGCTACTGGGGCTGCCATCTTTTCAGACTGTGTAAATGATCACATGTATTTATCAAATTGAAATGTGTTTATGTCATGCATTTATTCCAATCAGATGCCTTGAGAGCAATGTTGTCCGACATGCTCCGGTTAATTAAAAGTGAAGTCAGTCATGTAACCTGGTGATGAGAAGACGTATTGCAACAGAATGACTTGAGGTAAATACAGCGTTTGGCTGAAACACAGAATAAACATTTGGTTTCTCTGCTTGGACTTAATGGTTTATTTTTCCAAAATAAATGTTTCAGATTATGAAATCAACCGCGTTTTATTTTTACTGGCACACAGACTTATGTATCAAGCCAGCTGAGCTTGGATTATTCTCATACTAACACATTTTCATTGGCATAATATAAAAGAAGTAATGCCTTGCACATGACTGCAGGTTCTTGGGACTTGGCAGGAAGTTGATGCCATTCTAAAAAAGAAACTAGCTACATAAAATATACCCTTTTGACTGTGCTTTGATGAAAGAATGACATGCAACATAAACTTTTTTTTCAATAAAAAAAAACTCTGGCTTTGGATTAATAGTTCTACTTCCACTTTCAAAACCACAATAATGTAGAGACTAGAAAAATCTAGTTCACTGTGCGTGTGAATTTAAAATTGGCACCGTTTCCTCTTTAAGTAGGCCAACAGAAGTATATACTGTCTATGTGTATGTATATATATATATTTATATTATCATGGGGTAATATTCCATCGAATCAATGCATAGCATAACACGAAGGATAAAGCTTTGTGTGTGGGGGTGTTTGTGCACGTGTGTGAGAAACAAGACCATGTGACTGCACTCAAGTTACAGTGTGCGATAGTCATCAGACATCTTGCTCTTCCACACACCTAATTTCTACGAGAACAAGAGTGCAACGGGGCCTTTGCTCAAAAGTATTTCAGCTGCTCTTATTCATTGCCAGTACTGCAACCCACATGATTTCATGGACGCACTCACCTTCATCTGGGTATTGATTTTAATGTTTCTGTGCAACTGGTGCGTCAGTACTTATGAGCCAACTGTAAGCCTGGATCACAAGATGAAAAACTTGAAGTTTAATTGCAATTTGTATAATGATTTTACTGTTAGTCTTTTATTGATTGTGCCAAAAAGGATTTCATTCAACTCTACACCAAGCGTTTTAACAATTGGTACAGTGTATTGTTTGTTGTTTTTATCAAGCTGCTCTCAATCTAAAGAACGATAGGTTTCAATGGCTTTTACATCTAATAAATCTGAAGTTTCTTCAGTAAAGGAGAAGCCGCCGCTCCCTCACGATAGTAACAAGTGATGCAGCTGCCCAAGACCCCGCCCACGTTAATAGCCTGTTGCTAGGCAACGGTCTCAAACTTTCAAGAGCAGAGCGCTACAAACAGACGCACCTTCGGCAGGCTACTCTTACTTTTTTTCTGCTTACTTGACGTTAAGTACAATGTCCAAGCCAAAGAAAAAGGAGTTCCATTCCAAAGTGTCTTTATCCGACCGACAGACGGAGTGAGTTTGGGTTCATGTTGGCAATAAGTGTGAGTGAGGGTCTGCTCTAGCAGTTAGCATTAGCATTAGCCTCCTATCATGTAAATACATTAGCTACCGTATAGAAAGCTTGCAAACCGGGTGTGTACATACGTGAAGCCTTTATTCACCATGAAAATAACAGCCAACAATATTGTCTAATATGCCTTTCACTATTGGAAGTTACACACAGATCTGCTGGGTTTACAGTAGACAGAATCTCTTGTTAATGACCTGGTTAATTCCGTTGCTAAATGTGGACTTAAACGAAGCTAAACACAAATTAAATGAATTGCCATGTGTTATAATTTCAGAGCAGCGTCTCTAGTTGCCTCCTCCTCGGAGAGCCTAGGAGGAGTGTGGAAATGCAGGTTCCCCATCTGGCCTGTGTGGAATGATGCAGAAGTCAACAAGGAGAAATGGGATTCAAGTAAAGGAGCGGAGGATGGAAAGATGACAAGGAGTCCCAATACTGTAAATCTGGAGGAGAAAATAATGAATACTTTATTAAATCATACATACTTGCTATCAAAACATTTACCATTACAACATGTATACACGTTACACCTGATATTATTAATGACACTAATAATGTACAAATCAGAGACTGCACTATGTGTGCTTTTGTTTACAGCTGTTCTTTGATGATCCGGAGGGTAAAATTTCCCTGCCTCGATCTTTGAAAGTGCACTCCTGGAAGCGCCCTGCAGAGTTTATTGTCAACAAGGTGAACATTTTAAGTCTTCTATTCAGATACCAGATCGCACATCTCTACCTTTCAAAATGTGATAATGGTGAATGTTGTCATGTATAGTTATGCACATTATTAAATGATTAGATTATTCATCCTTTTGCCAGCTGACATTAAACTTTGTCAATGGATTGATTTGTATAGTTTAGGTTTAGGTAAAGATTCATCCCTTTTCTGGCCATGCTTCTTTCTTATATTATTCTTTTACTTTTATTTAAAGTTTTTGTGTTTTTGATCAAATATCCAGTTTTGACATTTGGGACCTCGCTTTTACATTTATTTTTATCTAACATGTAAAAACTAAAAGGATTAATTTCCTATACAAAAGATGACAGGTGGATTAAGTAACTGTGGGTTGCAGCCATTATGTGTATTAACAAAGTGTATTTCTTTGCCACAGTGTGAAATGTAGCCAAGAAAATCTGCTCTCTCGTCGCCTCCAATGAAGTTTTAATGGCATCACTTCAATTTTCTGTTGCACTTCTCGCCATGCAGGATTGAGCAATTAGTGGTCTCTTCGTGTTTTTTGAATTAGTCCTTGGCAGGTCACAGTCTGCCTTTTCACTCAAGATGTCAAAAGCATTTAATTCATTTTCCTTCGAGGGGAACACAGGCTAATCACAATAGCAATCAGCCATGCAGATGGAAGCAACAGCTCTTATGCGATCATTTCTCCTCAGAGTAGGGCAAAACACAACCTCCTTTGACCCGTAGTTGATCTCTCTCAACATCACATGACCCATTAATTAACTTTAAATTAGTAACATCTTCGAGTCTATTAACTTGATAGTAAAATATTCATTACACACACTCATGATGCTGTTATACCAGTTAAGGCCCTGGTATAAGCTGAGGAGAAATATGCCCGGCACATTTTCATGTACAGTTTTTTACAATAATTTGAAGGTGATAAGAAATTATCATGATAAATAAATAATTTTACAGTCTAAGTGTGGAGAGTTTCTTAGGTGCGTGGTTGCGAATGTGTTTAAGGTCTGAGGTGAATGGATCAATATGTGTCTTATTGATGTTCTGTATTTAAGGTCCCGACTGTTGTTGAGAATAAAATGACCCCTGACTTGATCTCTTCCAATGATCATCTGATTTGCAGTGAGGTTAGTTGTTTTTTTACTACAGTTTTACATATTTCATTTAAGATTGACATTTGTTTTGCCAGCAAGTATCGATCAGCAGTAATTCCGATTTCAGACTGAGCGATCTTTCATTGACAGAAATTAATAAGACTTGGGTGATGCATTGCTCCATTGATTAATGGATTGACACATCGGATAGCTTAAGATTAAGATTCAGTCGATAGATTTACATATCAGTTGGTAGTAATTAAGCTCATGATTACTCTGTCTCTCTCTACTCTTCCATCAAGCTGATGAGGTGGATCGTCAGTGAGATCTATATTCTTTGGACACTCTGTCACAACAATACATGTGCAGAACAAGACAGTTGGAGACCTTGGGAGCACATCTACTCGCTGTGCAAGGTGGTGAAAGGTCATGTGCCACTCTACAACATCTACGGGAAATACGTTCTCAGACTCTATTGGATGGTGAGCCGCACCAATACAGTAATCATTCATTCACAAATGGTAGGAAGATCTCAACATCCTGAAAACAACACATACAAGGTCACTGGTTCACAATGCTCATACATTATCCACACATTTTAGAGGCATGCTTGAGGTAGCGGGTGTCATAAGATTACATTGTGTTGTTGAGAAGACACCATAGATGAGAGGGAATGGGGGTGAACGGATGGGGGAAGGGATGAGAAAACCATAAACACTCAGAGCTCTGATCAGCCCGTCTCACTGCTGTGCCAAAAGTGTCTGGGCTTCATACATCGCTTGATGAATAGATAAGGCTTAACAGCAGTCAGCTGCTTCTCAAAGAGCATGTTAGATAACTATGCCTTGTAAGTCTCCAGCAGGCAGAACCCTGGGAGGGCTATGTGCATTGCAGCTGCATCCATCTTAATTATGTGTAGATGTAAGGAGGTTACAGATCTTCATTTCCATTGGGATGCAGATCCAGGTCGCTGGCCTGTGGGTTCAGCATGTGTGCTGTTTGTCACAGACGTGTCAGTGGTGGACACTACATCATTTCGTCTTTTCAGAGAGGAAACTTCTTCCTGCACAACCATTCGGGTCAGCGAGAGATTGAAGAACAGAGTGATGCCGTTCTTTAAACACTGTGACTTTAGCTATGACAAACAAGCCTGACACGGTTGAAGGCAGCAGTGTCTGTGCCAGCTATAGCACGCTAACAGATGGTTGTTGTTATGGCATCAAGCGCTCAGGCCCCAACCCCCCCTTCCTTAGCTGTTTTATCTTATAGGCTACGTCTTTCCTCTGAAGCTTGTCTGATTCTTTTTTGTTCTTCACCAATCTCCTTTTTTCTGCTATTTC
>CAAKHC010018740.1:39142-49583 GCA_901007825.1 Macroramphosus scolopax
CATACGAACTGAACGCCCTCAAGATTCATCCTGAGGTCTTATTGAAAAGGTATATAATATATAAAGTATAAGGGCACCAGCGTGACTCCACCGTGCAGACTGCTGTGTTTGCAGACAATGCAGAGACAACCTGGCTACGTGCGTCAGGCGAGCCGCGGCCAGACCGGGACAGGCGCACAGCCATTATCATACCTGCATCTATTGTCTCATCAGACTTATCTGGGATCACAAAGTAGGGTCTCTCAGTCGTCTCCAGTGTTTTCTAATGACATGCAAACAGGGTAGCGACCTACCGAGGCAATTACTTAAGGAGGCGAGGCAGGAGCCGAGATAAATAGATTTTATACAGACTGCTGTAACATTTGTGTGCACATTTTAAAACATGCATCTATTAGATTTAATATGCAGGGCATAAATAAAGATTTATGTGCTTTGGCAGCTTTATGTGGCTGTTATAAACTCCTCGCTTTCACATTATGAAGCTTGTCCGGAGTGTGTCTCCAGCTCCTTATCAGGTGGGTTAAAGCGGAGCGGGTGGAGGAGGAGGAGGAGGGAGGTGGAGCCACGGGGAAGTTGTCCATTCCTAAAGCTTGAATCACTCCACTCATTCACATTCCTGCCGGAGACCAACCGCCTCACGCGGGGACTCGCGGCACTGAGGATTTTATTCTATTTCAATAAAAGTGTGGACTTTCTTTTTTAAATCGCAGCCAAATCAAAACCCTGTAAACATGGATTTACTGTCTTGTGCAAGGATCAGAGGACGTTTGCAGCCGGTTGTGTAGTTCGAGTTTCCCCTGGATTTATCATGCGGACTTCGCTGTAACGGAGGAGCAGACAGTCGTTGGCTGCCTGAACGCAGCTGGTTTTTATGCTGAGACCGGCCGCGGTCGACACACTGAGAATGATCCTAACGCGTAAGTCAACTTATGAGTTATAGCAACGTGTTTAGAAGTGTTATTTAAAGGTGTTGTCATTTTTGTTAAGTGAAAAGTGGTCATACATCCCAACCTCTGGAGCTTTAGGCTACCTGCTTGTGGGTTAACTTAACATCTTTTTAATTTGTAGATATTTTTAAGGCAGGTTGGAAGTTTAGCTTCAGTAAAACAGTATTTAAATCTTCTTTATGGCGCATTGCTGCCGGCTGTCAGATAAGAAATCTCTTTGCGCACAAGTCCGCGTCTCCACTCCAGTTCACAGCCTCTTCTTAAAATCCCAGTTCTCCTTACCTGCAACCTTTTCCAAAGTTACACGACACTATAATTGATGCCTTCATGCTCCATCAATATCCTCCCTTAAACATCCCCCTTTTTACGCCACACAGCCGTTTGGTGTCTTTTTCAGGCTCGCGGACACTCAGCCGAATTGGATTAAATGAAACTTTGATCCGTGGAGAGAAACGGGGTCGTGAACTGGAATGCTCAGCCTAAATCGTATTTAGTGTCTCGTAAGATTATCAGAAGGAATCGTACCAGCCTGAGACACTTCTTCCATCCCAGTGACTCCAGTTTGTTTAACTGCTTGCGCCTTTTGCCTGAGCGCCGACCTTTTGCTCTCTGGGAGTTCCAGGCGATGTGTCCAGGCTGTATAAAAATCCCATTTTCATTTGTGTTTGCTGACTTAACTTGATTTCTTGGCTCTGGGTTTGGCTTTCCAACACATGGCTTCTTATCAGCTACCTCAGGTCTGGAGGAGATATGAACACAGCTGGGTTTAGTTGAGCCTTATTACCATTCGGCACATGCTCAAACACACTCATGACAATCAGGCAGGACATGATCATTGTTTACTGTAACTGCCAACACGGAGATGTAAGTACGACATTGGGTCACGAGTACAACAACCAGGTTCTGTTGTTCAGTGGGCAGTTGGTGGCCGTTCTGAGGGGGAAGCAAATGAAGGAAACACATTGCACCATCACTCCTTTGTGAGGCAGGAAGTGAGCTGGGGCCTTATCTGCAAGATTTACATCCAGCTGGCACACAGTGTATGTCCTGTGAGAAAAAAAACTGTTCATGTTGGTCTGTGCTGATGGTACGGGCTGTCCTGACTCTCTGAATAGATAGGCATCAGCAGGGTACCCGGCAGGTAGGCTGTCATCTGGCAGTGGGAAAGCTTATCAGGGGGGCTTTGAATGCGCCTGGTCACCTGATCCACAGCCACGGTCCCTCTGTGTGAGCATAAATCTGTCGTCACAGAGCGCCGGGGTCCAGCGGGGTCGGCGCTGTGATGATCCATGTGGGCCAGCTGTGTGCTTGCATGCATATGTGTGCCTGCGCCGGTCGGTGGAAGATAACTGGAACGAACCATGGCAGTAACCTCATTATTCTTTGGTGTGTGTGTGTGTGTGTGTGTCAGCGGGGCATAGCTTGAGGCCAGCCAGATGGTGATATTCCTGGCACCGTCTCACTTAGCTAACAGAAAGATCTTCTCAGGGAACACCAGCTGTCTAAGCTGGGAAATACAAAACATGATACCCATCGGGAAAAAAAAATGATGATCACCAGTCACCTTTGCCTTGGAGTGGATCACTGGATCACATCGGGCAAGCTGTTACAAACACTGTTCATCAAGTCACAGATTGTTACATCATTTTATTCAAGTTCAAAAACTTTGTTCTTGTAACTGTTGAGGTGATGGACAAACACCGTCAGCATCGAGACTCCTTGTCTTGGTTGTTCTAGATAACTCTTGAGTCGCAAGGTCTGGTCTGATTAATATCATCGCCTGTCTACACCCACTTTGCAGCTCCTTCAGAAAGACCCACTCAGACTTGGGGTTGATAAGAACCCTCTGACTGTGTTTGGGGTTTCATTACCGTCTGCACTGTGGGGCCGGCTGATGATTGGGTAATTCCAGATAAGCCGCCTCAGTTCACAACAGTTGTAAGTCAAGCGTTCTGTTCAATCTGCCAAACTTCAAAGAGCCAACCACAGTGATAACTGTATCACACTCTTATCCTCCGGTTTGCCGTGTATGCAGCAGAGCCTTTGAGGTGGACGGCAGCATCCTTTGTTTGCTAGCCGCTCAGCAAACTCCCACTGGAGCTGAGCATTCAGACCTCGACCAAGCCAGACCCGGCTGCCTCCTGCGCTGGAGGAAACTCGGGCCGGCAATTGTGAGAATTTCCTGCAACAGGAAAGGAGAGAAGAGAAGGGGTGAGTCGGGTTGAAATCACCGCAGAGAGCAGAAGAGATGAGGGTGTGAGCAGGGAGAAAAAGCAAAGACGAGACCACAATGGATAATTTTAGAATTTGGTTCTGCTGGACAGTAAATGTGTTGCAACTGCGACTTGCAGCTCACTCGTTCATCTTTGGCCAAAGTCCAGAATAGATTAATCTGCAATCCATATACACTCTCTTAGCATTGGCTTATCTTCTGGTAATCACTCATCTTACTTCCCCACTAAGGAGTTTGTCTCTGTCTCAGAAGCGAAAAAGATTTCTAAAATAATAAGAGACTTCCATGTAACTGTTGTCCTGATGATTTAGCCACGCTTCCATCCGTCCCTCCATCTCTGTTTCGCCTGACGACATGATACAGGCGTCTTCTGCTCAGCCTCCTTGGTAGGACCAGAACTTTGCGTCTGGTCAGGAGCTCCGAATGTATCCAGCCATCCGTCTGTATTCGAGGATACAGCCAACCTGTGATGGTAATGACCCAACCAAACAGGAGAAAGTTTGCTTTATGTACCGACGGACCTTTTGAAGTCAGAAAACATCATCCTGTTGATACCACACGTGCTCCTTTAGCTCCTAGCCTGAGGTCCCCGGGGTCAAACTGACACAAGGCTGACAAAGTACTCGTCAACTGGTGTATACTTTAGAAAAGCTAAATCCATCCACACCTACCTTCATTCCTCAAACAGTTGTCACTACATGATAAACCAACAGGAAGGGGAATACGTGCTGTTCCATAAATAACACAGCATCTAAGGAACTCTGTGTTCAGTTGAAGCATAATAACTTCGCCATGTCATACTTTAAATACTGCAATTGTCTCTGAGACTTAAGTGCTGGCTTAAACCTTTTCATGTGTTTTACTTCTGCAAACCAAATATAGCCGTCATTACCAAGGTGCTGAAGTTCACGTCTCTATTTGAGGTGGAAAGCAGTGAAAGTCATTTCTGGCCGACCACATTTAAAGCTGTAAAAAATGTGCCGTTAAAACACGAGTCCGATTTAGCTTTGTAGCTGTCTTAACCGTGAGGACGTTTGATAAGTACGCACAATCACTGGGGACTTTGTTTGTCTTGGCTGCCTCCCTGCCTATTATCTGGCCAGGAACAAACGAAGGCAGGGCCTTACAGCCGGGTGGTCGCTGGCCACTGCAGCGCCACTCGGCTCTCTTCCTGTGAGGGAAGCAGGAAGAGGAAGTGAGGTAGTTCCCTGGCGAGGGCTAAGGAATCGGGGCGGACGTTGCAGGAGACAAAAAAATATAATAAACCCATGGAATATAAGTTATCAAAGTAAAATAAATAAACGATTGTGGTGGGCGTCGTAGAGAAACATTTATACGACCGTTTTCTTGACTTGTTTGCTTCTGAACATCCTTCATTACTTTGTTTTTTTCTATTCCAGATGCATATGAGTGCAGGGGTGTCAGGCTCTATTGTTAGGTTGTTTGTGCCAGATGCCCCGTGCCCCTGTCCACTTCCTGCAGCCAAACAAAAGCTAGAAAAATATTCTTGCCTCGGCCCGGTGAATGAATGGAGACACAATGCGGAGCGTTGACAAATATTATTCAGTTGGCGACATCTGTGTGGTGAATGCTGTTGTCATTTTTGTCTCCGAGGCACACTAAGTCCACTGTGAAGTGGATTTGACACACATTCTACCCAAAACGGGGTGTGTCACTTGATAGCCTCCCTCCAAAGGCACTTATTAGATCCCATAGTCCCTTTTTCGGGGGTTTTCGGGGGGGTGGAAAGCTAACCATGTGTTTGCATGTCTAATTTGCATTTTAATAGCTTTTACTGTCTTTTGGGTGGTTTGTCTTTAAACATGAGGTCGGGCTTTGCAAACACACACAGACTTGCATGTCCGCATACACACTCACGCAGATTTAGAAGCAAACCCAAGACTCTGGAGCCATTTGCAGCGTTAGCATTGAAGAATGTTGGTATAATTACCTCTCGGTTTCTTCTTCGGTTCACTACATTCAAGAAATACTCGCTCACACACCGTTACTGAGCCATTTTACGCTCACAGGGAAAATAGAGCTCATTTGTCAAATGACATACCTTGAAAACATATCTGTTAATGTGTTATTTGACACTTTGGTGCAGGCCTCTGTGAGAGGGATCGCTGCAGGAGTCGCTGGCCCCGACAGTACTGGCAAAGGGGGAGACCTGTGTTGGTCGTGTCACACCTTGTTGTCGGTTGGTTTGTCTGCCGTCTAGGCTTGTTGTTGGTATGTAAATGCTCATATATGGTTCAGGCCAGACCCTTTTTGCAGCAGGAACCTTCTTCGGAAAGTCTTTTTTAACCTTTCCTTTGTGCTTGTTGAGTTATTCCTCAGCTTTTAATAGCTGATAATTTATTGTGACACTTTTAATGTAACCGTGCATAGAACTCTAAAGTCTCTATTCTTTGTTTGATCCTGTTCCTCTGCAATTCAGCTTCTGGGTGTCGTAGTTCTTGCTTTAATGATGCAATCATCCATTCTGCGTCTCCGTTACGATGTGCTCAGTGACACTTTAAGTGTAAGATACATGACGGAGTACAAGGAATGTAGAATTTGAGAGACTTTGGTCTAACCTGTCAGACTTTGCCCACAGCCGTGTGGACCTGCTCTGCATCGGTACTTTGATAAAAGCAAACCGACTTCGCATTCTACACGTTTTCACTTTCATTCATGATTTTTACCAGCGTCCTTTTCCATTCTTCTGTTCTAGCGGGTTCATTTACAAGTTTTTCTCAAGCTTGTGCTACATTTGTACTAGCTGTCGCTCCACTAAAGAGGACATTGTAAAGTCGGCCTTCATGGCCTGGAGACGTGTTTTTGTCTGCCCTCTGTCTACAAGCTGATGAATGTGGGGGTGAGGAGTCAGGGGTGTGGGCAACCATTTGGCATATATAATCTAAAGGGCTTTCGCAGATAATTGGGAGACGTCCCTGTGAGTCCTCTAACACACACAGTGGATCTTAACCTTCAGTCTGGAACTTAGCATATCAGGCCCACGTGTCACGCCTTGTGTTTAAGGGGAATAATTGCAGATTTTGTGAGACAGTTTGGCAGAAACATTCAGGACATAAAAGACTGAACTAAAGATATATTTGGTCATTGAACAAAAATCAATCTGATACATTCTCTCTCTTGGACAGTTCTGTGTGAACAACAGAAAGCATTGCCGTACCCGGCTAAAGAGCTTAAGTGGCACACACTTGTCCTGTGAGGGGGTTAACACCGTTTGCACGAATGATGCTTGGAGGTCTTGCTTTAGAAGCATGTGACAGGAGAGTGACCGAGTGTGAGATAGCCAATAAGGTCAAGGGGTTCACATTTGATATGCTGCAAGCATGAACCCAGCATGTCAGTTCTGCCTTTATTTTGGCTGGAGTTTGACTGGACAAGATAACATTATCAAGTTTATTTGGCACTTGAATGATGATTAAAAGCTCTTGTGTCTGATACTTTTCTGTACTTTTGTTTGTGACGTATCTCCTGAATTGTATTTTCTGTTCTGATGAAGTGTCACGACTCTGACATGCATCTGTTCTTCTACTTTTTCTCACCTGCAGAGATTGAAGCCAAAGAAGCCTGTACCTGGCTCCGGGCAGCGGGGTTCCCACAGTATGCCCAGCTTTACGAGGGTAAGGATCCCTGATGAAACGTCTGCTATCAGGCAGCACTGAAAGGGTTAAATTCTGATTGAAATTGAGATAAACATGTTTTTACATGTAAATAAGAGTGTAGTCTTTCCTCCAAACTGTGTGTGCAGACCTCTTTGGTATGTCATTGATTGCACTGATCTTAGTCAATCGCACATCACACCAACAGCACACACACTTGTGTGCATGTTGCTGCACACCTCACGCAGCAGGACATTCCTGAGCAGTAAGTGGGGTGTTTGTTTTTCGTAACACCAGTGCTCAACTTTTACAAGCAAATCCACACAAACCCCATCATTGCATATATTCCAAACACTCACTAAATGGTGATATACATTGTAAAATATAACATTTCTTCGAGGACCAAAGATCTTTCAAACACAAGAAGGTTGAAGGTTAGACCGACTGCTTCACCTGCACTCATTGAAATACATCAAACATTCTTTTCACTCCACGCAGCCTCCCCAGCTAGACTATAGCATACCACGGGCATATCAGTTGCCGTTACGTAACTAAAGGCCGATGACAGCAGGACGAAGTTACCTCTGTCAACAGCTCATTGCTAGGACTCACTTAACCGTGAATGTTTCCTATTTGAACGGAAAACTCATTGTGTCCCTGGAAAGGTGATGAGTCCGTTCTCATACACACAAGAACAGCAACATAGAAGCAACCTGGAAACTGCAGTGAATCATGGGGTGGATTTAAAACCGCCTTTCCGGCTGATCACTTGAAGCCGACTCCACACGATTTGGAATTTGTGCCGATACACGACACTTTTTTTTTTCTCCCCTTTTATCCGTGAGACAATCTCTATTGTCTGTGCTGTCGAGACTATTGCCCCACTAAAGATAAGCAGAGTGATAGGTCTGCTGCAGTACAGTAAACTGGAGGTGCTGGTATCCCCTTAACAGCGTTGTCTTATCATCACAGCCCCGCAGGGTTTGGATGAAAGATTCCTTTTTTGGGTTGGGTCAAGACATTCCAGCAATAATTTAGCAAGTGCCCATCCGTCTCTCCTTATGTCTGAATCAATACCTTAATGTTTTCTTTGTTTATTCCTTATGTTTAAGGCCCTCTTTAACTGTATGTAGGTATTTGGTGTTAATGCGGTAGACTAGAGTGAAGAAGGGAAAAGGAAGCACGACCTCTTGAGCGGTGGTGGAGTACCTATTGTCATTCTTCAATCAGTCCCCTGTTCTCTCCCTCTGTGCTCCACATCCCCCCTGCCTGGTGGGTCTGAAAGCGGCAGCTGAGTTTGTTTGGTCGCCTAAGATGCTACTTCCTCTTTTAGCTTTTCATCCCGGCTGTATGGGGCAGAAAGGTGGAGCGGAAGAGCCCGGTGGGTGTTTGAGTGGGTGGGTGTTTCAGGGCTGAGGGTTGCATCTGGAGTTTTATCTCAACACATTGATCCACTCAGCACCAGGGAGATTCACTCAGTAATCTGACTCTCTTTTTCAGATGCCCTGTTTCCGATCGACATCTCTTCAGTTACTAGAGATCACGACTTCCTCGATCGGGATGCTATTGAGGCTCTCTGCAGGTGAGATACGCTGATCCTTTCTCTTTCTTCTGATGATATGCACCATTCTTTTTTCTCCTTCACTGCTTCTTTTCTATACTATCTCAAAAAAAAGAAACCATGAGGGCATGACTTCAAACACACGCATGCTTTGGAAAGTTGCTGATGAGATGAAAGAGTGACATGATAAGCAGCTTGGAGCTATTTACCCTTTTTCTCCTCCACATTTGGTTTTCCACGTCCATGTCCTCCTCTCTCTTTATTTTCTTTCTCTCCTCTGGCGCTGATAGCATTTACCTCATCAGAGTCTTTTGTATCATCCTGGCGGGCACATATCTCCCTCCTACCTGTCACTGCAGGTTGCTACGGTCACGCGATGCTCTTCACATTCAGTCCCGCTTTTCATGTTGTAAGAGAACTAAGACATTGAGCCTATTCACAATCCGGGGAGGAAATGGATTCAAAACTTTGTTTATTTGAAGATTTAGGCATGCGTTGTGCTGCTGTATGTGACAAAGGGCCAAATAGCAAACCCATGACAACAAAGTAAGAAAGAAAGTTAGTAACAATAGAGGTGACCGGGTTTGCATTGTGGCATTGCTTTATTAATTAGCATATGAGGAGGAGTTAATGGCTCTTTAATGGAGTTGGCTCCTTCATCAAATTCTAAGTTTCAGTCAGAAAGCACAGCGGGTGTCCCTCCATGCATCTGGAAGCTATCATATCAATGTCTCCTCTCTTAGCAGCCTTTCTCCCCCCCCCCAACTATCCCTCAGCTTCCATCCCTTCATCTCTCCATTGTTACATGATCTGCTCTAAGGGCTCTCCAGAGGGACCCCACCACTCTCGCTCCCCTTCTCCAGGTGGCTGGGGGATAATCTTTCCGTCCCCTCCCCAGGTTTTCGTCGCCACTCCAGCAGATTACATTCTCTTCGCTCTCTCCTTTTCTGTCTCCCTCTCATTCTCTTCCCGCTCATGTGGGGATTATCCTTCAGCAGCTCATTAGCCAGCCTGGGTACACACCAGGCTTCCCCTCAGTCTTTCCCTTCCCCTCTTCATGTTTCATCCTTTCTTCTATCAAACTTCATCTTGGCCTTATGCAGAGTGATGAAGAGTTGTGGGGGAAATTAATATTCTTTAAGAGTAACCTATGTTCTATATGTATGTGTGTTTCTTTTTGCAGACGACTGAACACCCTCAACAAGTGTGCTCTCATGAGACTGGAGATATCACCACAAAGAAAAAGAGTGAGTTTCAGTGCACATGCAGACACATGAACTCCTCTCCTTCCTCTACCACAATTACATCTCCTCACCTCGTGCATAGGTTCACTCTTGGCCACGGGTAAAAGTTGTGTTTCATCTTCTTTAATTAGAGGGCACCTGTTTGGTGCATGATCCTAAATCATAGGGAGGGTGCGGACCCTAAGGGGAGGAGGATGGGTTTATTGTCTACATCAGGGGATTGCATTCACCAGGGTTTCCCCCCTACGCCAGACATGCTCCTCTTCTTTCTCAAATACTGCCTCATATTTCTTGCTCAACTTCGCAGGCACTTTTGTTGATCCCACAACCGTACATCTTTACATACATGTCTTCAGGAAACAGACATTTAATTATATATATTTACTCATTTCCTGACGAAGGAACATGAAAGGGACCTGTCACAGATATTGATTTACCTTTTACCGTAGCCTATAGCACAAAACAATCACATGGACGGCCCACTGTCGACAATCAGCACAAGACATTTATGTATTTATTCTGATTTAATGCCTACTTTATGTTAGAGATCAGATTAATATCACATATTGCCTTAAAGGAAACTGACCTCGTCTTTGAGAATCCACCTTTCAGACCCCGTGTGTCTACCCTGACGTACACGGTCACTTCCATATAAATCAGCCTTAATTCCCTAATGGCCTTAAGTGCTACATAGTAACATCCTTGTTCCGTGTGCGGTGGTATTCATCGGGATGACCCTTTCTGTGTCACCTTTCATTTCAGGAGTCAACAGAGTAGAGCAGTCAAAGGGGTCATTTGGATGACAACCCCCCCCCCCCCCCCCCCCCCCCCCCCCCCTAAAC
>CAAKHC010018740.1:49603-89636 GCA_901007825.1 Macroramphosus scolopax
ATTTGGATGACAACCCCCCCCCCCCCCCCTTTAGACAGCTTAAGAATGCATTGATCTCCTCACGTCTTAACATTCTCCCTCTTAAATCTCCATCTCCGTGTCTCTAGTTTTGCAACTTGTATCTGTCCTTTAGAATAATAAATAGTTTTCATTCTGCAGACTGGTCGTGAAGCTCAACATGTCCAGCGTTGCAGTGACTGGTTGATGGTTGGAGGATAACATATCTGGAGAATGTTGACGAATGTTTGAAGCTCAGCCGGCCAATCGGCCTCTCTCTCTCTCTCTCTCTCTTTTCATGACAAATAGCATACAACCGTTATCTCACATTCCAAACAGCGTACCTTGAGAAACAAGCCACGTTGGAATGCGAAAATGTCACGAAAATCTCCATTGTCCTCTTTATATCATCGGTTTTAATATAAAGCCCTTTACGTAACAGTAGATTGTGCTCCTTGTTCTTTTATATTTGAAAATACATCATGTTTCCACTGCAAAACACACATTTGTGCAGGGAAAAAATGGAACACTGGCGCCAAAGTAGTGGAAAATATTATGGATTGGATCATCTTTCTACTGGAGTTATGTGAGCTGCTTATTTCCATGCATGCGCTCTTTGAAATGTTCTGGACGGACACAGGGAAGTATTCATGGTTGATTATAGGTAGGACATTAGAAAGGTAGCGAGAAGGAGGTTATTGAATTGTGGTGTGTGATTGGTTTTCACGGGTTTCGGTGCCCAGCTGTACAGGGACGGTAGCAGTCCTTCAGTCACTCACTCGGTCTGTCTGTGTGCACACGTACAGACAGAGGGGATAAAAACTGTAGGGGGGATTGACCCTAGTCTGTCCGGCTGCTTTGTGAGCTATGGGGGTCATAATGGAATTTCCTGAACTCCCTCCAGGGTCTGAGATAGATTAACCAAACCGGGGGAGGTGTGCACTTTTCCTAGAGGTGAATGTGTACTATATGTTGCTCAGTAAAGGCCACCGAGTCACATGAGTCACTATTTGATTTAGAGACTTACTGGCTAATCATGGATATCTGTGCTGTATTAAGTCATATGCTTCACCACATGACCTCAGTTTAAGGTAGAACTGTTGTCATATTATATGATTGTCATCCAGGAAACACTTAAAAGAAGATCATTCTTCACTAGACGTTCATACATAAAGTGTCTTCGGTTTCCTGGGTTGTGTAAACATTTTAGGACTTGTATATGTCGGAATAAAATTAATTCTATTAATCCAGAAAGTTTCCTGAATCAATGTGAGGAATGTTGGAAAATAAATGGAAAGAAGCAAAGCTGAATGTCTCTAACTGTTGTTCTCCCTCTTCTATTTTCCTTCTGCTGTCCCTTTTCTCTACTTTTTCCCTCCTTCTCTTGTTTCCAGAGCGAGGACTCGGATGAGGACGAGCCTTGTGCCATCAGTGGCCGCTGGACTTTCCAAAGAGACAGCAAGCGCTGGTCCCGAATGGAGGAGCTGGAGGTTTTCTCCTCGCTCTACACAGATGCCGCACAAACTCAATTCCCAAATGATCAAGTAAACCCAAAAAGCAAGCTCGCCCTATGTGAAGGAAACAGTTCAGAGAGTGTGCTGACTGATCTCAGCGAACAGCCTGAAGTCGGCTCCCTCCATAGCAGCGGTAGCGGAGGAAGAGTAGAAGAGAAGAGCATCGAAGCCAAACTTCACTTACCAAATGACGACGCGCCCGCCGGTGCCACCCGCGCTAGCTCAGTAGCTAGCATGTGTTCATCCTCAGGCACGGGTGGCTCGGGATGCGTTAATGAGGACTCCCTGTCAGACGGGCTGCCTCCATCCCCCCTGGAGCTCGGACAGTTCACCTTTGATTTGAAAACAGGGATTGGAGGACTCGGAGGAAGTCTGGACCGAGACGGCGGGAGCGGCAAAAGCACACGCTCGCGAGCCAAGAGCTTCCTGAAGAGGATGGAGAGTCTGCGGCTCCGCAGCGGAAGCTCCTCCAAGAGAAAGAAGAAGGGGAGCACCAGCGGAGGGAAGATAGAGATCAGTGGTCCTGTCATCAAGGAGGGTCTGGATGATGACAAGTTGCAGAGGCTCAACTGTGTGGATATCTCAAGTATCAACCTGAACCAGAACCTCAATCACCACTGCAATCCAACTCAGACTATGACACTTAACCGGAATCGGTCTGTATCATATTCCACCCAGACCAGCAACGGCAGCACTGGGAGCACTGGGAGCAGCCAGTCTGAAGCCAGCAGTGGAAGTGCAGTAAGCACACCGAGCCCGGTGACACGCGCTCGCAGCCACAGCATAGCAGCCGGCTCTGGGAAGAGAGGAGGAATGTATTTGGAGGGTTTTGATCCCTTCAGCGTTCTCCAACAAGCTTCTGATCGCCCGCCGACACAGCAACCCAAATCAGCCCCGCCTGTTCCCTGCCAAGCCAGTAATGGAATGACGGTGGACGAGCAGAACCGCAGAAACAACCGGATCGCTCAAGCCAACGGCAGACAAGCGGAGGAGGAAGAAGAAGAGGAGGGCATGATCTTTTTCTATTTACCAGAAGGTCACAAGCCCGGAACGTTCCCCACAGCCCTGCAGGACGGGAGTTCACGCAATAACAATGGGAATGATAATGGGAACTCTGTGATCCTCAGGGGGAGGCAGAGTAGACATCAGCGTCGGGCCTCTTCAGGCTCCGTGGACAGCCGGCTCAGTTTTTATGACAACGTCCCGCATGCTGAGAGAGAGGAGGCGGTAGAGGAGGAAGAGGGGGATGAACGGAAACTGGAGGAAGTGCTAGAACATGTCAGCGGCCTGCAGCGTTATGTTAACGCCTGGTCAGAGGCTGTGGTCGGTGAAGAGGAGGAGGAGGAGGAGGAAGATGAAGAGGAGGAAGGGGATTCCGATTCAGCACTGGACTCAGCGTCCCCGTGCCCGTCCTCTCCTCTGCAGAACCGAATAGAGGAGACTGAGAACGGAAGCGACCAAGACAGCACAGGAAACCCGCTGGGCGAGGGAGAGGAAGGGATGAGAGAGAGAAGAGACTCTGGTGTCGGAGCATCTTTAACGAGAACCAGCAGGTCGGTCTTAAGATGTGTAACCATTAATCATCACACAGAATAAGGAATAAGATATTTGCTCATTTTGGATGTAATAAATTCTACATAACTTATTTTGTCATTGAGGGCGGCTGATCCTTTAAGAGAGGAAAATATCATTCAGCCTGCCGCCTCCTGACAGGCTAAGCTTCTGTAAAACTACTGGCAAACATCACCTCAATGCATGAAAATCTGAAGACAAAAAAACAGATCCGAGTACAACGGAGAGACGGAGTCTGACGCACCAACAAAAAGACTTTTCTATAGAAAGTGACAGCAAAAGATAAGCGAGGAGACACGCTTAGACTCCTCTCCTTACGTAATCGTGTTGAATTCTATGGAATGCTTCTTGGTCTCCATGGCGACAGTTGCTGTTCCTTCAGGAATCCACAGAATTACATTTAGGGTCATGGGTTTTAGTCTTTTAGACAATCTCTTGATTGATGTGTACACAAATCCCTGTAATCCTTAAACTGTTCACTTGGTGGATAATACTGGCGGTACTGTGTGTGTTTGGTTGTTTCCTACGTTGTTTACATAAAACAACGACGCACATTCCTATAGCTGTACTGTATTTATTGGTAAACATTCTTCTTCTCACAGTTCCGTTTGTGTGCCCCTCTTCTCTTTCCTGGTACTCCAGGCCGCAGAAGCTCCGCTGGCCGAGCTTCCAGAACTCGCATCGGCCCAGCTTGGCCTCCGCCCCGCTCCAGATTAGCTGCCAGTCCGTGCTGCAGATGAATCGCCTCCAGAAGCTCTCTCTGCTGAAGCTCACCGCTCTGCTGGAGAGTCACACCCCTACAAACAAACATGGCTTCAGCTGGTGAGTCTACGCGACGGAAATAACTTTACATGATCACACAGCATATAAATACGTTACAAGAAAGTAAAAAAATCATTTAAAGTGCTGCGTCTTCACTAATTGCTGACAGCCATGAGCTCATCCATTCATCCTTCCAACCCACCCAACTTCCAAGCCCTGTTCAAATCCCTCCATCTGCAGGTTGTTGTATAGTGCGGTGACGGCTGGCCAGAGGTTGGGTTTCACATTCTTTTCCCAGACCTGTAATTGCTGGGAAGGGGCGTACATGTCTTTCTCTCAAAGGGGCAATCATGGCAGTTCACACGCACGGTGTTACAAAAGCTGGAGGCTGGAAAGATCTGCCCTCGACAATTGTCACCACAACTATTTTGTTCTATCGAAGTTCTCCTGTGATGTTCTGACTTCTCTTCATACGCTGCTCGGGATCGTCCAGTGGCACCCAAACATCCTCAAAGTTGATGAACCTGCTTTTTTAGTTTCATCTGTTTCTATATTTTTCAATAATTCAAACAATTATTTATGAATATCTGAAGACTGGATTCATATATAGGAAATCCTGAGCTGCATATTGTGCAACATCAGGTATAAATTTCGCACTACTTTTTTAAAGTCATGCACAGAAAATTACCTAAAAGTGAAAGATCAAATGATTCATTGTACCCAAGGCCTTCCGTAGACAGGAATAGAAAGCAATCTTATGACAGACTGGGGTTCAGTGAAAGACAGAGGTCACTTGTTGGCGGCTAGAGGCCCACACATAGTCAGAATTCCGGGCTGGCATCCTGGTTTTTCCCTTTTCTATTTTCCCCCAAACTGTGGTTCTGAGAAGCTTCTCTTCGTCTTATGAACGCCCGCGCGTACAAAGATACGCTTGTCCCGAGTCACGCATAGCATCTCTCTGCTAAGCACACTAACACCCGTGCAGATGGATACACAGACATACATCTGTGGATGCATCCTTGCTCGGAGTTCGATAATTCAACTTTGTGGTGTTGGTGCACTTGGCTGTTGACTCACGCCCAAGTGTATGAGCACACACACAATAAAAACGGAGACGGACACTTGGTGTCGGTGTATAAATCAGCGAGATCCTGTCCTTTTGTCATTGTACATCCCACTATACTCCTAAACCCCCGCACCCCCCCACCCTGTTTATCCACCCCTCTCATAAACCTGGAGACGGGATTCTGCAGCCGCTTGGTTTCCTCCTCAAACACACACTTAAAACATGCACACAGAAGTGTTTTAATATGATGATGCAGATGTTTCCATTTCTTTTTGAACAAATCAGGTCGGAGATTGTGAGATTTTCTGATATTCATGAGCTGCTTTGCTTGTGTTTGTATGTTGCAGGGCTGTTCCAAAGTTTATGAAGCGTATCAAGGTGCGCGACTACAAAGGCCGGAATGTGTTCGGTGTGCCACTGCAAGTCATCGTCCAGCGGACCGGCCAGCCACTCCCGCAGGGCATTCAGCAGGCCATGCGCTACTTACGAAACCAATGTCTTGACCAGGTAACTTATAACGCACCAATAAGAACACTCGTGTACCTGTTGTAAACAAACATGAACTAATGTTCAGCTAGTAGTTTAGCTTTTCAAAAGAGTTTCAGAAGATACACTTTCTTAAAGAAGCTTGAGTTACATAATATCTGAATTTTAGGACATCTTCAATCATCAACTGGATGTGACAAAACACGGAGCAGTGAAATGGAAAAAGCTCCACTTAGTATTTCCAGCTTTCCCGTCTTTCCTCTCTGTCACCCTGCAGCAGGGAGGCCTGCGGAGACTCAACGTGTGCAGCTGTCATTTTAATCCAGACACAGTGATGTGAAACGTGTGCGTGTTTCCTCACTTCAAAAATAGGGGAAAAGGAAAGCATTTCAATTAAAGACGTAGCAGAAAAGACTTGTGTGTTTTTTAAAGTAGGACAAGGCGCCTCTGTTAGAAGGTGGTGAAAGCTCGTGGAAAATACTGGCTGGACAAGCCAATGGCACTTTTCCTCTTTTTTTCTCCATAACATGCTAACAGGGTTTCATGGGAGATTTTATATATACAGTCAACAGAATCTGTTTTGGCGTCACCATATTGACTGTAAGCTTTGGAAACTTGGGTCCAGGAATATTCTAATTCAGCAATAAAAACCTTCTGTTTCACAAGACATAGGTGTTTGTGATCTAACCCTCTGTGTCCTTTGATCTCTGTCCAGGTGGGTCTTTTCAGGAAATCTGGAGTTAAATCCCGAATCCAAGCTCTGCGTCAGATGAACGAGGCAAGCGGGGCGGACGGGGGAGGTGTCAGCTACGAGGGCCAATCGGCCTACGATGTCGCAGACATGCTCAAGCAGTACTTCCGAGATTTGCCAGAGCCGCTGCTCACGAGCAAACTGTCCGAGACCTTCCTCCAGATCTATCAATGTAAGACATTCACAGAATAAACAACATGACATAACATGACAGTTATTCTGTCTTTTTCTGCGTATGATATAAAAAACAAGCCCTGACGTCTCTTTTCTTTCCGCTTCCTCTGCAGACATGCCGAAAGAGCTTCGTCTGCAGGTGGCACGTGCGGCTGTGCTGCTGCTGCCCGATGAGAACCGAGAGGCGCTGCGGACGCTTCTGTGTCTGCTGAGCGACGTGACGGCCAGCGTGGGAGAGAACCAGATGACCCCCACAAATCTGGCTGTCTGTCTGGCCCCGTCTCTCTTCCACCTCAACACCCTGCGTCGCAAGGAGAGCTCCTCACCAAGGTGTGTGTGTCTGCTTTTACACCAATGATATCACTTTGTTATCACTAATTGTAGCAGCAGCTTAGACTGTATGATGTCGGAATGTTGTAATCAGTGAAAACAGGAAAGTGATTCTAAAGTAAGAAAAGAGCAGGACACTGTTGGAAAACTTACATTAATTATTATCTAGATCAGGTATGTTTGGCAAACTGCTCCTTCTTTCTTTCCACCTCTAGCTGGATGATGGAAGCTGTTACTAATCTTGTAGTGTCCCCTTCTCTTCCTCTTTTTTTCCCCTCTTTCTCAAAGGGTGATGAACCGGAAGCAGACACTGGGAAAGCCAGACCAGAGGGACCTGAATGAGAACCTGGCCGCCACTCACGGCCTGGCGCACATGATCCAGGAGTGCAGGAAACTCTTCCGGGTCAGTAAAATTTAAAGCTCACAAACAGAAAGGTGACGAAGAATGTCACCTCTCGCTCACTGCACCATGTCATTGGACACACCGTGTATCCCCGTGTTTGTCCTGCAAACAATCCTCTCAGTTGCATAAGCAGTGTTATGATTTCCATAGAATAAATATACCAAGTGCCCCTTGTACAGATATCAAGCAGCGGTGCAGGAAGCTCAAAACCCATAAATCAATTTACCATGAGAGCTCTTGACTCGATAAACAGGAACAAATCAGAAAACTGTGCGATAGCTAAACTAATTTCAATCCCATCCAGCCCAAATCTCTCTCTGCCCAGTGCCATCTTACTAAAGGGCGGCATACTGTGGGTGATTAGTGGTTGAAGTCTTGTATTGGATTATGGGCGGCTTCCTGGCTGCCCGTCACACAACAAGCAAACTGGATTTCCTACCGAATTATTTGCTTTTAATTCGATTTCAAATTGCTCATGAAGGTTCGTTAAAGGAGGAAGACCTATGAAATAATAAACTGGTATTTACTTCCATCCAACAACTGTCTTAATTAGGGTGCTTTTCTTGGACTGTAATGTTGTTAGTGCTCAATTAAATCTGAAGGATTGCAGGTACAAGCCAGGATGAGATATGGAGATAATAGAATAATGTTGGAGCCCGACAAGGAGATGAAAATGGATGTGGTGTTTTTCCACTTTCTCTCATTCTGCCTTCTTATGTAAGACATGCTTTGCAGTTTCCCATCAGTTATCAGAATTAATTTAATCAGGGTGGAGATAACATAAAATGGACTTATAATTCAGTGAGGAAGCAGAACCAAATCACTTTAAACTCCTACACATCCGAGGATTTAACGGCTGCCAGCTTCTCCACAAAAAAAGAAAGGACTGTTTTTCTCATTAATTTGCAAATAAATGTTCTGACCTTCTTCCTCCTCCTCCTCTCCCCCAGATCCCAGAGGAAATGAATCGCAGCAGGAACTCCTACGTGGAGCAGGCTCTGCTGCCACGAAGCCTGGAGGAGCTCGCAGGTGAAGAGGCTGGACAAGGAGGTCCCAGGGCCTACCTACGGGACAGCTTGGACGCTCTCCTGAAAGAAGCCAAGGACAAGTTCAAGGGTTATGACAGCTTCTCCACCCCTGAGCATGCCGAGGTGTCCTATAGGAAGGTAATTCATCCCCTCTTTCTAGCTATTACAATGAAAACTTCTTCGCACATCCTTCGTCCAACCCCTTTCCTTTCAGTGCTTCATTTGTTGTGATGACATTCTTGAATGATTTATTAGTTAGAGTAAAAACAGATCATCAGTCCGAGTGTAAACAAGCCGTCATCCACGAAGCACACTGTGTCTTTTCAACTATCTCTGTTCCCTCTGTGCGCCTCCCCCCCCCCTCTACTGCTTCTCTAAATATCTTGTGGAAAACCAGCAGTTTGGGCTTCCTGTATAGAAACACATCCGTGTGAAAGTGGCCTGGCCCTTGACTTCTCGTTCCCATCCCAGCACTGGACTCTATCCCAGAATGACATCATCCCGTCACACACACACGCATACACAACCTCACCATTATCCCAGGCCTACGTTTCCTGTGTCTAGTTCCTAAGCTCTCTGTATCTTTTCTCCAGCTTGAGAGAGTCATAAGGCAGAAAGAATGTGCTGTCTTTATTACATTTCCTCCCTTACTATCCTGTAAATGCTTTGCTTCCGGTAATCAAATAAAAGTAAAAGCAGTTAGAGAAAAGAACTGTGTTTAATCCATCCTGTCCATTTATGTCTCCAGGTGGATGATGGCTTCTCCCTGAGGCTGTGGAAGGCTACTGTGGAGGTGCCTGCTGGTCCCGAGGAGGTCCTCACGCGAGTGTTGCGGGAGCAAGGCCACTGGGATGAGGACCTGTCTGAGAGTCGGGTGGTGGAAACCCTGGATGAGAGGACGGAGGTCTACCAGTATGTCAGGAACACCATGGCCCCACATCCCACGAGGGACCACCTGGTGCTCAGGTACATACGCCCCTTTACCTGTCTCACATCTTCTCGTCTTCACCTCTCTGACATTTCAGGTTATAATCTGCTTTCCTTTTTGTTCCAGAACTTGGATGACAGACTTGCCAAAGGGGGCGTGTGCACTCGTGTCTACGTCCGTGGATCATGAAGGAGCACCAGTGGCCGGCGTTCGCGCCAATGTCCTCACCTCCCGCTACTATATCGAGCCCTGCGGAGCCAACAAATCCAGGCTCACACACATTTCCAGGATTGACTGCAGGTGGGTTTGATATTTCTTAGTAGATTATCACGTCTGTATAAATATCACAAATCAACAAGACAAACACTAACTGTCTCTCTTCCTTCTTCTCCAGGGGTCGTTTCCCGGAGTGGTACAATAAACTGTATGGACACTTATGTGCTGCTGAGGTTGCGCGGATACGTGACTCGTTCACTCTGCCGTTGGACAAGTAGGAAAGCAGTGTGGAACAACGGTCTCAGTTTTTGGATCCCGCAGTGGATTGAAAATGACTCATTTCACCCATTCCGACAGAGAGAAGGACCACACACATTTAGAAGACGAACACCGCATCCTGGATGGAAGGACTTTTGTTTTTGCTGTGATGATGTCACAACAGACTGATGTTACCATTTGAACCCGCGGCCCGCGGCGTCTCGCCATGTCCATGAACATTTATCTGGGCCAAAAAGACATGATGTCACTGATACAAAGCGTGCTATTGCTTCTGAGAAGCAAGGGGATTCAACTTTGTGTGTGTGTGTGTGTGTGTGCGAGCGTGCATGAGTGTCAAGAGTAACAAATCGTCCACTATTCTAAATGGTATCTACAATTTCCTGTCACTGGTCTCCAGTTGCTGCATAACGTGTACATACACTATTCTGTCCACACTAGTGGTGTTGGTGTCTGTCTTGTGTTACCTCTGTCCTGTATTTCTGTCACAGCAAAGCACCGGGGGAGCAGGAGACAATATTATGATCCACTGATTGATGAATCCATAGGTGAAGAAAGATGCGAGTGATTGGACACAATAGACGGGATGTAGGGAGACGACAAGTGATAGCAGAGAGGGTTTATGTAGAGAGATGAAGGCAGAGACAGATCGGTGGCTGGTTCACCAAAGAGAGAGAATTGATCATATTGTCCGTATTACGTAGAAGCAGATGTCTCCTCATTGGAAGACACACCGGAGTTTGATAAGGACATCGCTTGCAACACATAATAAAATCATTGACATTTAAGAACATTAAGAGCCTATACAGAACTATTAGTGTTGGAAACAAAGACGTTGGTATATACAGGATCTAATGGACCAAATTTAGATGAGATGTTTTGTCATATTAAGCTTTTCCTCACCAGTGCAAACTTTCTAGATGTTGTGAAGCGCACAGTCAATTCACATTGTTTTATTTCCTAACGTCACTTGTATTTGAGGGATAAGATTTCACTATTGTTGCGTTGATGTACACAAGAACAGAAAAATAACCGTGCACTGCTCCAGCTTGCAACAGTAACCTCCGGCTTGTCCTATAAGAGAAGAGATGAAAAGTAAACGGGAGGGAAAACGGTCCTTTTATAAAGGTGGAGATTTTACAGGTTTTACTGTAAAGAAGAGGGCAGAATGAATGTTTGTGTGATTTCAAAGGAAGGAAAACAACTCTTTTTGTAAGCCTCTCGTTGTGTGTGCTGTTATTTCAGTGTTTAAAAGAAGTAAGATTTGGGTCCTCATAGCAAAAGTTGACCTTTCGTTCGCAACACTTTGCATTCTTCATGTGGAGTTGTATAATTAATTCACTAAGCCATCGTCCACATCTTAAGTGTTTGTACCTTAACTGCTTCTCTGCCAAATAATAACGCATGACAATGACAGTTAATTTAAAAAACAAATATATTTATACCTCAGATATATGTTTGTTCTGTATCATACCATTCTATTTTATTTTATTGTAAATGTTAAGCTTTGTGTTACGGCCTTGAAAAAATGTTTTATCTTTTTTATTAATATTATTTCTGTACAGGTTAATCAAAGTGCACTATTAAATGTATCAAAAATAATGATATGGCGTTTTGAGAGTTATGTAACACCACACGACAAAGCTTCTCTTCTACTGTAATCCATTTAATCTCCTCAGTTATTTGTTTACATTACAGTTTGTTCTGGATGTTTTTACCTTCACGGATGCAAAGCTGCTTTTCCCTCAACGCCACCTTCACCCTGCTTTGTCCCGCCGTCATTCCACACATGTAAACCCATGATGTGGCCAGAGAGGCGAGAGCTGGGTATTAACCGACGTTGTAGATGGTGATCTCACTTGACTTGTCGTGTTTCTTACATAATGGTTTCATATTGCAGAAGACAATGGAGACTGTTGTGCCACAGCTGGCTTGGTCTGAACCCAGCAGACTGAAAGAGTAGCAGTCATGCAGCGAAGAACGAAGGGGAGGGCGGGTGTCTGAGGGTCAGAGTGGGGTCCGATGTACCCCATCGTGTTTTTAATCACTTGGAAAAGCTGGAAGTGTTTGCCCGTAGGAGGAAAAACATCTTAACGGTCGTTAACGGACTGTAAGAAGGTGTCACGTGCTGTGCAGATGTTAGGAAGTTACTCTTGTCTAAACATTATAATTATTATGATCCATGTTAGGAAAAGTCCAGATCCAGGACTTTCCTAACATGTACAGAGTGACGGCAGAACAAGCGCACGACTCGGAAAACCCGCAGCCAAGACAATGTATTTATATTTTGTGCCGGCATACTCTCCCGGATTTCTCTGGCCGACCATGAAAACATAATGTATGATCCTGTGGAGTGCAACTGTGGAACTGGAGATAAACCAGAGCCCCCTAAAGGCTCTCTCTCTCTCTCACACACACACACTCCCTCTCTCTCTCACTCACTCTCTCACTCACACACACACACACACGTCCTTGCCCTTGCCTTTGAATTTGTGCTGTACATTTTACACTGATTGGATACAACTTTACAGCCTCTACGGGCATTTCTCACATTCTATTTCTCTCCCTGTGTGTTTCTGCGCCCCCAAATGCTGGTATATTTTGGCATGTGCATGTGGTTTCGCTGGGAACCCAAACACCTCCGGGAGATTATGCAGGGCCAGATAAGGCCGACCAAGAGTCAGTACCAGGGCTGCATTCCTGCCCCGTTGTCTGAGATTCAAGCACAGGAGGTTTCCCACATTGATAAATGAATACAAACGTGTGAGTGCATGCTTCAGTGTGCGTGTGCATTCCTTCTCCCACTATTTATTAGAAATACTGTCCTCAATTAAGTTTAGCATTGAATCCATATCAGCTCTTTTTGCGTTCTTATTTCATATTTCTCTATGATAACCTAAACAGACCTGAGTATGGCGTCAGAAACAATCACAAAATAAATTTGATGGTTTAAAATCCTTTTTAATTGATTTAAGAACGAGCAGCAGAAGAATGAAGGATCTCCATACGCAAACGCTTAAAGGATGGTCGACTGTATTATTACTTTCCTTGACATCAGGCCTGAAACGGGCTCTATTCTGATATGGGACATATATTTTTAATTATATGACTTTTTAAAATAATGTTTGGCATCATTGGTTTTTAAGATACATTATGGAAACATTACCATAAATCTAAATGATGATAATTATACATGTTGTCATGTCTTCACTGCGTGTTTGACAAGTCTACCACATGGTACGGTGTCATATCATGGTACTAAATTTTCCCCCTAGCGTCTTCGCCAGAATGATCGGTGAGTAATTGTGCTTGGTCACCAGAAATCCCACAGACATGCCAAGTATCTGACAGGAACTGTGGGTTACATAGCTCCGTGTGGACTGGAATGCTCTGATGGATATCTTGTGGTATTGTTGTGGCAACAGAAATGGTATGTCATCAGGTTAACACTGTATTTTGAGAGTTGACAAGAACAACGAGAGATTTAGCTGCAGTTAACCTCATATCATTCCTCATTTTATCCCCACTGCAAAATCCAGCTCAAGTGTAGTTCAAGAGCAGGAAGTACGATTCTTAAGCAGAAAAGCATCACTACAGCATCAATTACCAGGATAGCAATTAGGTTGGTGGTTACTGAAGTAAGGAGTGTTTCTATCCCCAACAGTCACATAAACAATAGTTTTTACTGATGGGTGCCGGATGTGGCAGACCTGCCACAGTCCAGATGTGGTAGTGAGTGTTTGCTGTCGGCATTTGTATGCAGATGTTTAAGTGTGCGATGAGAAAGAGAAGCGGCATGAAATGGAAGAAATGTCAGTCAGTTATTACTGACTGACATTACTATTACTTAGGTGGAGAAAGGGTACAAACCTTATATAACTTGGATCAGTATACCGGTAAATCCTTTCCTAAAGCAACATGATATAGGTTTTGCTCAGAAGCAGCGTCCTCTGCTGGATCAAATGATGATTACATACACTAGTGCATTTAATACTCTTGATATGTGGCCGGCGGAGTACCGCACTACTTGTAACATACAAAATTTATGGTGATACAAGACTGGCACAGAAAAGAACCGAAATATATCCTAGAATAAAATGAGATAATAAGACCTTTGGTTCTTCTGTGACATCCTTTGGACCAGCCGTTAACAAGTCAGTGGCTACATACATTGGCAGCAACAGTGCTATGAGTCCAGTTTCTAACAGCTGACTGAGAGGCAAGTGGTAGGTTGGCCTCTGGCTGACTTCATCAACCGCATTTCCGGCCTTTTTGCCACCAACATGACGTCCGCACTGAAACTTCCAAGTTGGTTGCTAGTGCTGTAAAGTGCCACTCATCTTGTGGGAATGAAAGAGATGCCTATTACAAGTCAGTGTATCATAAAACTATTTTTAAAGCTGTTTACATTTAACTAAATATCACTAAGTGAGTTAATTAGTTATTTAAGAAATGTGAATTAGAAGTAGATGAGCCATCACAGAGTTTACCACCATTGACATGCTTATACCTATACAGTACCGTAATACTTCTCATATTGTAATTTTTACCATCTCTTTTTTTAAATGTGGCCTGTGGGGCACACATGTGACAGCACTGAAAAATCCAACCCATGTGGTTGGTGGGCAACTGTTTAACAGATTAATACTGCCCTCTAGCGGTAGATTAGATTAGCACGCTCACTCGCAACAATGTACTCTACTCTCTTCATCACTTGTATATATATATTTATATATACATATTAAGGTTAGCTATTTACTTTAGGTTAATAATTTTCTCTCAATTCTAATTTATTTTACATAGCTGTGATGAGCCTGAGGCACAAAGTTAAACTTTAACTGCTGCACATAAGAGGCCAATCAGTTTTCCAGCTTTTATCCAGACGAGTCTTATCTTCTGAAAATTCATTACTGTATTTTTACTAAATATATTTTATGTATTTCAATGTATATATGATGTTTCTCCAGTTGTGACTTGTTCTATTTATTTAATTTTTATGTCATCCAATTTTTATTTAAAAAAAAAACAACTGTATTTTGACCACTAGATGGCAATTCCTGTCCACAATATACAAGGTCTCAGTAGGTGGACACAGTCGGCCTTCCTTTGCACAACAAACACGGCTGAACACCGGCAGTGACAAAAACACTGATCATTTCTTCAGCATGACAACTATTGTATGCAGTAAATTACCCTTCCCAAAATAACAGACCAACTGTGTCCCGGAACTGTTTTCTGACTGAACAATGTAATTAGTCTTTTTTTGTTGTTGTTGTTGTTCTGCTGGGCAGTGATTGGCTCATCAGAATATCACAACAGCTCTTGTTTGATTTTACTGCATTTGAATAATGCAATTTCCACTGATTCTCAACAAACGTTACATACAATTTCATCATGTATTTCCTTGAGACCAGGGCTCTTATGATCTCAAATCATTGACAACTGAGCGTGCTATCATTCTATTTGATGGATTTTATAACATTTTATAACTAATCATTTTATCTATTCTATCTATTATTATTTATTTATTTATTCAGCCCCAGAATTTAATGAATTATTCCTATGTCCATGTTGCACCCCTCAACCAAGTTCTGTGAAAACTTGTAGGGAGTTTGTTGCTAACAAACAAACACACAAACCTGAGGCAAAACACAACCCCCTTGGTCGAGGTAATAACTTAATCATGTAATAATAATAAATTAAAGAACCAATGTGTAGAATCTACTGACATCTAGTGGTCAGATGGTGGAGATCGCAACACCTCACCTCATCCCTCCCTTTCCAAGAATGTAAGAAAACCTACGATGACCTTCTCACAACAGAATTACTACCCAGAACCCCCTTATTCATCATCAGAAACACTTGATTGATCCCAACAGGGAAAAAGATATTGAAAACAGAACAATTCTTGGTTTCAGGTGATTTCACACTATTGAAAACATATTAATGACTAATGTATTTAATTTATCCCAATAATCCCTCCAAAAGGTTATGTACTGCTCCTTTAAGTTTGTGTTGTAAAAAGTAGAAGTGTAGTTGGCACATATTTTAGGAGATGACAGGTGACGATGGTAGATGACAGTCAGGGCAATGTGCAGTGACGGCAGGTCTGTAAAAAAAATCCAGCAACACTCGTTTTGGAAAAGTACAGTATGCACTGTGTTCCTGATCAGTAACTAAGTGTGAAAACTGAATGAGAAATGAGTACTTTGGTACCTTTATATTATGTAGACACATCACTGAATGACCTGCAAATGAAGAACATTATGTATGTCTCTCAGCTGATCTGAACATCCAGACCTCATTTGACCCAGGAGAAGCCTTCTTACATCACCCTCATGATGCAGTACTATTTATCCCACGTGCGACCCATATGGAAAGGATCATTTTCTCTAAAGGTTGAGAATTGTGTTCTGGTCCCATAGCCAATTCCTTTTTTTCCAGGTTTTATACCAAATACAAGTTGTTTTCATCTTATTAGATATTATGCAAGGCTACATTATTTTATTAATGTTTGGCAGGTATCAGGATCTATGCACAACACGTATTCAATCAAAAAATATAACACAATAAAGGCTTTTCACTCTAAGTGAGTACGTGGTCTAGTCAGCCTTATCTTTGTTAATTTTAAACCCTGTTAGTAAGGACATTTCAGCAAAGTGAGGACAATTTGTCCTGTTGTCACATCCTGAGACACCTTTAAATGCAGTTTGAGGGTTAATAGGGTTGGTTGTTTTAAGAGTTATAATTCGGTTTAGGTTCACTTTTGGGTTAGGATTAGGGATTTACTGTTAGGGTCAAGGGACTGGGCAAAGCATTAAGTCTATGAATGTCCCCACTAAGATAGATGTACAAACATGACTGTGTGAGTGTGTTTGTGTCTGTCAAATGTGCTCCCACAGAATATGCATTTGATCAGGTTATAGTCGCAGCGAAGAAAAATATTAATGTGACAGACGTCTGACGAAATGACTAAACAAACTGAATAATATAGACACGTATACTGTGTTACACAATCGTATTATATAGCCAGTCGGGGAGGTTTTTTTTTTTGGTCTGCATCCAACAACTCCAACTAACTGATTCACATTGATTGACACTGATAGTGTTATTATATGATGGTAACTGTGGTATTGTTTATTAGATTAGCAGACCAGTCTGAAGGAATGTAGGCAGAGTGCTGCACTGTACTGTAATCTGGCGGTCAACTTCACGTCCTTTCCGCAGTTATGAAACTTTCCAACACCGGTTTTGTAACCGAGATGACCTGACCAATCAGAAGGAGCCTGCTGTTCACGTGACGCTGATTTTTTTTTTTTTTTTTTTATGTAACAATTGGGTGTTTCTATGGAAGTGTGTCCCGTAGTGTTGAGGACCACGGCTGCTACAGAAATGTGTGGTCGTTTCAGTAGATGAAAAGCGACCCGTAGATCGACGCATTAATGTCGCTCCAGCTTCAAGTGGAGAACGCAATGGAGGAGAGGAGCGCCTTCTTCATCGGCGCTGACTCGGACGTCTCGGAGGAGGTGGACCACCATCAACTTATACTACAGAAAGCTACCGCTTTAGCATCGGAGAACTGCCTCAAAGATGCCATTTACTGGTTTTCAGTGGCTATGCGGTATGGACCCGTGCAACCTGAACAATTAAGCACTTTTGTGGACTGTATTCTACGTAACTTTCAGAGAAAGGCCGCTGGGCCCGACCAGTCTCGGGACGCAGAGGCAAGCTCCGGGGACAAAATCACGTTATTTGACTGTCCCCACTGCCGCAGCTTTATAGGTGAACCTGTGACCATAGCCTGTGGGCATTCATATTGTAAAAGGTGCTTACAGCGATGGCTGTTCTCCAAGTGCAAACTGTGTGGCGAAACCGTTACAAGCGAGGGGAAAGCCAACGTAATTCTGTGCGGACTGACAGAGAAATGGTTCCCTGACGAGGTGAACAAGTCGAAAAGACTATGCGAAGTGGACGAGCTATGTAGAAGAAAACTTTACCGAGAAGCTGTGTCGCTAGCAACCGATGTCATCCAGTCTGGTAAGTGTTTCGGACCAGAATCTTAGCTCCATGTTGACAAGCCAGGTGTTTCCTGGTGCTGTGTGTACTGCGCATGCTCAGTGAGGCTCATAGAACACTTACTTAACTAACCCCGCGTTAACAATATAGGGCTGTGTTTTAACATGAAAAACAGGTCTGGAGATGTACTGGTGTCAATGGTTCAAACGGGGGACAGAGTCAAGGTGTTACACTGACCCACATTAGGGAAACCGTTACATAGTTCGGTTGGGGTCAGTCTTCCTCGCCATCTGGTTCTTCGAGTGGGCTTCGCTTACGAAATGTCACAAGCTAAGCATGCGCAGTTGTTGCAGGTTGCATAAGACAGGTCGCGATACACATAATGCAGGTCTTGTAACGAATTAGTTGGGGAGGGAGTTTGAGTCTACTCGTTAATGCCTGTTATGGTGGACAGTTGCATTCATTTTCAAAAGTGGCATTGCATCAGTTATGGGTCAAATCAGGAGACAAAGAATGTCTAGTGGCCCCTGATATCGGGTTGTTTTTTGTAAGAAAGACAAATGTGCAATGAGTGAAACACTAATTATGCAGCAGAAGATGAGTTAAGTTGTATGTATGTGGCTGAAAGAAAAAGAAACGGGTGTAATTCCCAATCTTTAGTAGAAAAGCACAAATGGTGAATTTAATGAGAAGTGCTAGCTTTCCCGTTATGATGCTCTGCCCAAGATGCTCCAGCAGAGTTGCCTCTGAAGTTAGAAGTAGGTCACCATGTGTCACTGGCCTGGCTTCCAGGGAGATCTTGTGGAACATTTTGTAAAAAAGTAAACACAAATGGTTTGAAACAGCGTATGAGATTCTGCAGAAGAGAATCCCCCATTTCCCCCAACTATGCAGTCAAGTCACTAGATTTGATTCCTGAAAAAAAACATAGCTGAAAGTGTACTTTCAATTGTTGTCAAAGTGTGGTTATTAAAAACCAAAACATGCTGACAGTGTAGATTAAATTCTGATCTGGTCCCTCACACCTAAATAGCCGAGCTATATAACACTATGGCTGGACAGTTTACCCTGGTTTTTGAAAGCTTGCAGAAACAGCCAAGTTATATATGTCAAGTGACATAACATGGCTTGTACCTTAGGTAACCCCATTATCTAAACATTACCAGCAGTGTTAAACTGAATGCCTGCATTTTATGATCCTCGGTGAGCTTCAATGGAATTACTTTTCTTGAAGATGACTATATTGTTTTTCTATATTTGAAGAAAATATTTGCCCAAGGAGGGATTAGGTGTCAGCAGTCTGAATTGTCTCATCGAGACTCACACAGGCAGTAAACTGTACAATTTCAAAGTTATATGAGTATAACTGTTGTGTCACCCACTGACTATAAGTAGTGTCACTTGACATTAGTCTGAGGATGCACACTGTGGGAGTGATGAAGTAATACAACCTGTTTTTGACAGCACTGACTCTAGTGCTGCAGACAGCCTGAGATGTAGAATAGTTCCGTGGTCAGGTATATTTGATGTGATCCAAAAAGAAAAATTCCAAGCAGTTGTCTGTGCTTGTTTGCTGCCTTTGTCAATTGTTCTTCAGTACAGTTAGGTAATGTCACGATTGTTATTGTGTAATCCAACATTTTCAAAACTCAACTGATTTGTTTTTCAGTCTGGTTTAGTAGTTTGCATTTTCATGATAATGGAATAGCCGACCATTCAGCTGACTAAACTAGCACATAAAAACTCTCCAGTGTTTGATGAATTCCAATAATCTCTTCTCCCTCTCCATTCTCTCTCGATTCCTGCAGATCCAGGAACAACAGCGTTGGCGCGACTCTCTCGAGCAGAGGCATATATGGCTCTCAAAGAGTACTGTCTAGCTTTGGAGGACACCGAACTTAGTCTTCGGTCGAGCTGTTCTGCTGAAGTAAGTCACAAACTGGTACTGCAGTAATTTGTTGTCTCATAGCTGATAAAGGGCAAATTATTCTATAAAGTTAAGGCCATATTGAACATTTCTCTTGTGCAGACATGTTTTTACCCACAACTTTAATTTCATGCTGTTGGATAGTAAGCACCGTGTTACAGGCAGGTGGTTGATTGTCCCTGCAGAAGGTTGTACCAGGTCATTCCAGGGTACCAACGTGCACGAACACGTGTCTCTACCTACGAGAGTCGACTAGCATGTGTTCAGTTCGTCAGTCTGCTCGGCAATTATGAAGTCGAGGTGTATTTTAAAACTGCCGACCTTACAGTCACAGGCGGGGAGCATCTCGTTTTTCATTCCGCTGGATTAAATGCACAGGCTCATAGTCTTTGAACTGAAGGCTACACAGTATATAGTTTTCAAGTTTATTATTAATCTTGTTTGTATCTTGTTATACAAGAAAGTAGTTTTTAAAGTTTATAACACAAGACCTAGAAGCTGATTTAACCGAAACATAGCCTACGAATAATCTCGTGGTGATCCTGTTTGTTGTTTACAAGGCCCTTTTGTAACAAACGCCTGCTATTTTTAGACTTGTATAAAAGAAAATAAGTTATAAAACATTATCATGACTGAAGGTGACCTTGACTACCTGCAGATGTACTGATCGAGGGCAGTGTCTTTAATGAGGCCACATCAGTGAAAGGAGACCACCATTTGTATTGAAGTAGGACATTCTGAACTTGTGTTGCAAAGTAATCATAAAAAAGGTTTCATAATATGTCAATTCATATTGATTTATGAAGTAACTTTGACTAGACTTTGTTTTTGTTAAACCACAACATTTTTGGATCTGCGCACTGTATGTGAAATACTCGGCAGAGATTTATTTTCTCTGTTTTTCTTTCCCTTCTGCCTCTACAGGCTTTGTTTTGGAAAGGCAAGGTGCTGCATGAGATGGGCCAAGTTGATGAGTCTCTCCAAGTCTTCCTTCACTGCCTGGCTGTTGACGAAGACTTCCCCTGTGCTAAAAGACAAGTGGAAAAGGTGGGAGTCTGAGAGAGTGACTAAGTGCGAGAAGAGGGAGAATACCAGTAAATGTCTGTTTCTGGTGACACCTTTTTTTTCTGTCAGCCTGTTGAGTTGAGGTCACGCAGTGTTTATGCAAGTAGGCCAGATGAGCCAGGCCTCAATATGCTGTAGAACGAACATTAAAAAACACTCTTGGCACTTTACCACTGCTGTAAGAAATGCACAAACCTGTTCCAACCCTTAGATTGAACAGCTTGGAAGTTTAAACCCGTCCATTCTGATGCTTATTGCACACACACACGCCATCTGCTCTTTTTTTATTGCAAGGATATGCTATTTGACTGCATTAACTGCTGGTACAATTGTATTTGATTCTTACAAAGACTCTGATCTTAAAATAACACTTAGGTTTAATGACTTAAATGTTTTGACTGGAAACAAGGAGAATGTGTTTATTTATGTGAATGAGGAAAATGTATAGAACTGCATGATGTGCAATTGATTAAATTAAGTCATTCAGATCGAAAAATACCCAAAATTCCGTTTTTACGACTTCACAGGACAGGGCGATGGTAATGTCACGATCCACGTTGGATTCAATCCGACAGGCATTCATCACTTAGTGATTCGGATATGTCTGAAAATGTTATTGCTAAAATGAATTATGAATATTGTTACAGACCTGCAAACACACAGTGTGGTAACAGCTGAGGAATGTAAAGTGAATGGGAAACAAACATATGTCAACGCGTACTGCACACATTCTGTCTGAGTATCATCAGTAAAGGAACCGCGTGTTGTTTCAAGGGGTCGGGTCTTGTGATTCTTCATGTTACGACATTAGCAGCACTCAACAAATGGAGCACTGTGCCGAGGTTACATAAGTAGCAGTTATCTCGTGTTCCAAGAGAACATACCTTTTTCCAAATGACGGGATAGTTTGTTGCTATATGCGTTGAGACAAAGCTGGTCCAGCTTTGTCTATCGTAGATTATCATGACCGTTGGTCCTCGTTCATGCTCATAAGTGGATGTAGTTTGATCTTATAACAGAGGATAAGCTAGAAACCATCTTGTGATGGGATCACACCAACATGTTGACCTTACTACCCGGGACTTCTCAGCAGTCATTACTACATTATAACTTGAGTACTAAGTACATCCGGCTCGGGCAACACCCATCTTCAAACTACATTTTAATCCACACATGTAAAGATTCAAGACTGGAAACACATGGATGCCGGCTGACTGCAGTAATGCTTCCAATGGTAGCGAGAGCATATGATACCATAAGCACATACAGAAGCAAATGTGCTGTTATGAGAATGAACAGCTCATCCACATAAGTGGATGACTCAAGTATTCCTTCTGTTATCTTGTGTGGGTGAAAGTTAACTTAAGGTGATAGATTCAAATTTTATGCTGATGTCTGCTGGGGATTTAGAATTTCATTTGACAACATCAACACAGCTTTTCCACCTGTGATTTATTTTTTGTGCCCAACTTCTGCTTGTTGCAGATCTTGTGTGACCTGCTCTCCCCGGGTGATGAGAATGTCAAGGTTGGCCTGAGGGAAACAACACAAAACACCTCGCCTCACTTGCGCAGTAAAACCCTTGTGGCTGATGCCCAAGTTCCACTTCAGAGCCCAGTCCAAAGACAACAGCTCCGCGCCGCCTCGGCAAACCATCATCCAGACAACCAGGAGGTATTAAAACACTGAAACACAATACTCGCGTTGAGTTGTTTATTCATGCATTGAATCATTGTTTTTGTTGCCACATTGTTTACAAAAGAACCCGCCTCATCTTTCTACTCTGCTTTCTGTGTCAGAAACGCTTGGAAATTCCAGAGCGTCCTGGTCTCAGCCGAACGAATTCACTCCGAATGCAAGGCTCTGGTTTTGGCGAGGAAGGGCTGAAGAGAGTCTTCTCTGCTCCCCAGCTAGGGGACCAGGAGAAGGCGAGCCAACTGAAGAGGAAGCTGTTGGTGTCAGACTCAGAATCTTGTGTTGTGGCTAGCGGAAGTAGAAAGCAGAAAAAGCAAGGTAGGTCGTGAAGCCCATCTTTGTACAAATTATTGTTCTTCACAATGTTTTGTATTTGAACAACAGATATTAATACCCACGGGTCATGGGTAACTAATTAGCATTCTATTAATATAGGTGATTATGATTTTGTTTAGATTTTCTCTTTATGTCTTTAGGCATGACAAAAGGCTCCAGAAAAAAGGCGAACAAAGCTAAAACCTGCAGAACTGTTCCCGAGGACCTCCTGGACACTAACGATCTGGAGTGCTCTCTCTGCATGAGGTGAGGCCCCGTGCATCACATGCTGACTCGCATTTCTAAATGACAGAAGATTCATTATTGATTTTTGTTTCTCTGATCAAAACAGGTTATTCTACGAGCCAGTGACAACACCATGCGGCCACACCTTTTGTAAAAACTGCCTGGAGCGCTGCTTGGACCACACACCCCAGTGTCCCCTGTGTAAAGAGAGCTTGAAGGAGGTGAGCCAGCATCTTTGGCAGCTGTTCAAACTGGTTAATTGTCAAGCTTAGTGCTAATGAAAGTAGGTGTTCTTTCCATCCTGTTTTATTCATTAACTCATACCCTGCTCTCTCCAGTATCTAGCATGTAGGAAATACATGGTGACAGCTATCCTGGATACGCTGATCAAACAGTATTTGAGTCAAGAGTATGCAGAGCGGACAAAAAATCATCTGGAGGAGACCAGAGAGCTTTCCGAGTAAGCAACCTTCCCTGTCATTCATGTCAGATGTCGCTGTTTGTAGTAGGTTCAAAGGCTCTAAACGGTTTCTTGCCTTCTTCCCCTCTGTGCAGTCTGACAAAGAATGTGCCTATCTTTGTGTGTACCATGGCTTACCCAACCGTGCCTTGCCCCCTGCATGTCTTTGAGCCACGTTACCGCCTCATGATTCGCCGCTGCATGGATGCAGGCACCCGGCAGTTCGGGATGTGTATTAACGACCCCCAGAAAGGGTAAGCATTCAAGCACATACATGTTTTTTAGATCTGTTTAATTTCAAATTTAAGGTGAGCTTTAATTATTCCGCATGTTATTAGACTTTTTGTAATAGTCCCATTGACTGAACGCATCAATTCACTGGTTACAGTACATGAGGAAAAACTCCAATCCTTCCCTGCAGGTTTGTTGATTATGGATGCATGCTGATCATCCGGAGTGTCCATTTCCTCCCTGACGGACGATCAGTAGTGGACACCATTGGAGGGAAACGTTTCCGAGTCCTCTCCCGAAGACTGAAGGATGGTTATAGTATTGCTGACATCGAGCATTTAGAGGATACTCGGGTAAGAACCTCAATGTCCATCAATTTAGTGATGTCATCAATACTTTGCTATTAAGATGATACTCCTGCTGAAATTTTTGTTAGGACAATCCAAAATCGTAGGTTGTGTTAATTAATTCGCTCTTGACTGATAGGTGGAGGAAGGTGAAGAGCTAGAAAGCCTACAAGAGCTGCATGATGCAGTGTATGAGCAAGCCCGTGTCTGGTTCCAGAACCTCAAGATCCGCTTCCACAACCAAATCCTGCAGCACTTCGGACCAATGCCAGAGCGAGAGGCTGATATCCAGGTATGCCGGTGCCCTTCTAATTTCATTTGTTGAGAAATAATTAGTAATTTTCATATTCCTATCCAGGCTATCTCATTCATGAATATCTTTGTATGAATATCTCACACAGTAGATCCCTGAAGGTCCTATTTTGCATTTACAATGTCAGAAAACGCCGAATCGTAATTGGTGACTGTTTTACCCTTCAGGGTCCGAACCAAATAGAGATTTTAATTAGGTCAAACGTTTACTCTATTTGGGCATTGTTTAACAATAAAAGTATATATTTTGAGTTATGACTTTGCCCTGATGGCTGCAGAGGGTTTATTTCCTTGCATCCACTCGCTTATTATTCACTAGAGTTTGGAGGTATTGAACTAATGACTGACGTTGGCGTGATTGGTGATCGTGTACATGGTGGAAAATCTGCAACTAAATCTCATCTTGAGGTATCCTACAAGTCAACGCCAGCACTGATTTCATATACTCCTTCTCTTCATTTAAAAAACAACCAAAAACAAAATCTGATCTGATCTCTACTGCGTCATTAAACATCTCAGACTGAGTTGATTCCCCGGAAAAGGAAGTAATCAGATGATCGTAAATAACACTGGAAGTACAAAACTCTTTAAAACAATAATCTGATATCACAGTAAAGCAGATGGTTGTACAGTCTGTTAAGGACAAAAAGTTACTTCTTTAACTTCCTGCTCCCAGCACATCGTTATCACCACTTCAACCAGATATACCGAGAACGATAAGCAAAGGAACCTTTGTTTTATTATTATTTTCTTCAGAATGAAGTTTTCACAATCAGCTGAGCTCTACGGATGCCACAATTTTTTTCTATTAAATTTGTCAAGATTTATGAACCTTTAATTATTTCCTCTTACCACTGGAACGAACTGTGCATTCTTAGTCTAACATGGGATCATCTCATGACACGCTTGCTGAAGGATAGAGTGAAATGATCACCGCACACAAGGGCGGTGATGTCATACAGGTGGAGCCAAAAGCATCACTGGGCAGTAAAAACATACATAGCAGCCGCTCATTGATAGAGACCAGTAAATTCTGCCGCTCTTGCCTTTTGGGGAAACCCACATTACCATGGATTTAACTACCTTAGAGCTCCTAATACCAGAACACGGTTGTTGTGTGCGCTGGGCACTGGATGAGGCGTACAGCCTGCAGCCTGCAACGCTGGAAGGGATTACAGCGCGCTCTTAGATAGCCGCAGGGAAGAGCCTCTTTTTAACAATATAGGCTAAAGAGCTTTACGGGGGCTTCGTACGTAATCCCACCAGTCCTGATGCGTCACAAGTAACTTGTAGAGAATCCCATATTCAGAAGGCAGACTCACTAAAAAGAGAACAGACAATGATTGTTGGTGTTGAGATAAATACCTTAAATCTTCGATTAACGGCCCACCTGTCTAACATGTTGACTCAGATATAGTAAATATAATTCCATTCAAATCCTTTAATCCATTTCATCCATGTAACTGAAGCCGACATGCATCCCTCTGGAAGATTACCATCATTTATATTTAAGCTCTCTCCAGTGTTGTCGGGCTGGTTAACGTCCTTATACAAGTACTCTGTCAGGTGATATGATACTAAGTACAAATATATAAGCATGTGTATACTTGAAGGTAACACACAGACCGGATGTTTTCAGCTCTAGTAGCTACGGACATGTCATGACTGCAGAAATGTAGACTCAGCCACAGCTAATTTGGCGATTGATAAAAGGAGCATTTAAATCCATTTAGTTTTCCGCCACCAGATTAGTTTGGAATTGTGCCAGGGATGAATGGAATTATTGCAGCTCTGGGAAATCTTGGGGAAAGAGCAGAAAGGAGAACAGAAATGATTTGAATGAGCTAAAATGTAGAGGCACAATAACACCCTGAAAGGCAGTTCCATAGGAGCTGCTAAGCTACTGACAGCTCGGGTGCACCGACAGGTTGCTCAATGTTGCTAACTCATGTTACAGTGTAACACAAGTTTTGGCTTTGAGAGACTTGATATGTGAGAACTACAAAATGTTCTTGTAGTTCAGGTGAGATGGTTGTGCACGACCGTTTTCACACATTTGTGAGTAAGCCGACATCAAATGTCCTTAAATTGGTTGATTAAATAATCCCAAAAATTGTAGTTTGTCTCAACAAATAAGTTGTGACCAATGGTATTGCTCCTTCTGTTTCAGGCAACTCCGAATGGTCCGGCTTGCTGCTGGTGGCTCCTGGCTGTTCTTCCCATCGACCCGCGGTATCAGCTCTCTGTCCTCTCCATGAGGAGCCTCAAAGATCGCCTGGAGAAGATCCAGCACATACTCACATATCTGCAGAGCAACAACAACTAGAGCTTCCTCTTCTCACCACCGAAAACATCCGGTGGGCTTAAAAAGAACGTTCAAGTAACCTTCCATCATGACTTTTTTTTTTGCCAACTTTTGTTTCTACTACCGTCTGATCCTTAAAATTTTATTCTTACAGCTATAAAAATAAAAATCCTAATTATAAACTTGTTTGTATTAAACTTACACAAAGTTTGAACTGAAACTTCCCTGAAGTGTTGAGAAGAGAAACTGAGACATACGGCCGAACCACCTCAGGGATACTTCCAATGGCCCCCAGTCTTTGTTTGTAAAGATATAACTCACAATTAACCAATTTAAATACAGAAAAACTTCCTGAAGGAGCTTGTTGAGACAAGAAAGCGTTTCACTTGATAATCCTTCACAATCGCACTCCTGTGGACCTAATACACAGATAATACTCCAGTTTGTATGCAGATTAAGAAGTCATGGAGCCGAGGTGAGATCACCTGTTGAACCAGTGAGAATGACTTCTGTTTTATATCTTGGCTGTAAGTTTAAATAGCGGATAGAAGTGATGCTGAATGTCCCAAAAAAGATGGCAATAAGTCGACCTGAGAAATGATTATGAAAAGAATGAATATTTGTAAAACCAAGTACAACTTCAAGTTCTTGTATGCGAACCAGAGGCATGAGAATATTTATCTTCCAAACATTGTTTTTCTTCTTACCCACTTTGCCTGTGCTTCTATCTTACACAACTTCCATCCCTATCGAGACCTTCCTGTCGAACAAACGACACCGTCTTTGTTTCTTCCGAATTTGTCACTTTCACTCTTAATGATATGATGAACACGCACGGCCCTTCAATCTTATCCTGATTCGATGCTTTTTAAATGCTGTACTTCCTCTCACAGTTAACCTTACTGTAAGTCATGTACCCTGTCCTCCAAAGTTTCTGGCCACTTTGAAGAGTGTGAGGATGTTTGCAATTAAAGTATTTAAGCTTGTTCTGTTATCGTATTACGTCTCTCCCAGTACCGAAAGATATACACATTGAACTTGAAAACAAATTCAAAAGGGGATCTTGCAATATTGACAAACTAAATCAAGCCAAGATCAGCAGGTATTCACAATTAAGTAGTCAAGTGGCTTTGTGCTATTCTCCATTGGGAGCCGCTGCCTGTCTGCTTGGAGGAGGGTGGATGTGGATGGTACCTGCAGTGCTTTTGTCAGTTGCCTTACACCATTTTGCATTGTGATTTTGAATAACACAATCTTGGCTTGCTTACCATTCCTTTTCTGCCATTGTGTGAAAATGTTTTAATTGTATTTCTCTCACACTAAGTTTTGTTTGTTCACCATGTGAAAAAAAGCAACATTTTAAGTCAAAGCTCTTCTGTGTAAATCATTTGTAAAAAAAAGAAAAAAAAAGAAAAGGCTTTTTGGAAAGATCTCGCTTTTTTTGCTCAGATGTTTTAAGTTATCAATTTTCAATAATAAATGTGAATCTTTTGTCAAGCTGAGCCTCTGTGTTTACTCCTTAACAGATTTCATTTTCAGATCGTTGCACAACACAGCAAGACAAACCTCACACTGCATCTCTCTCCTCCTACGCCCTGTCGCTTTTCAGTCCATTAACCCCAAAAGAACCTGTGAACCAAGAATGAACAGAACACCGTCCACCAGGACATGGTGAGAAGTGTCCAATGATATATACAGTATATATGTTGTGAGCCACAAGGGGGTGATAACGCAACAGTATTGCTTCATATAGAAACATGTTTCATAACTCAGCTTCTGCATGAACTTAACTTTTATTATGAAAATTAAAATACATTTATTCGACGATATTCAGCTATCATATACATGTTGCCACAAGCAGGCGGATTGTAAAAGCCAGGGATGGATGATGTCCAAGGGATAGTAACGTGCACGGCCCGTGAGTTCAGCAATGCATCCTTCATCCTCCATCAGAAGGTCAATGTGCAGAAAGCATCATCACAAACTCTGCAGAGGGAGACAACAGCAGGTTCACAGATAAACACTAATGACATTAATTGTCGCAAAGGGGCTGCAGCTACATCATAATCCGCCCACCTGAGGTAGCGCTACAAACAAACACTGTGATGTGATGAATTCTTTTTTTTTCCACAGATATCACGATGTTAATGAAACACTCAAGAGGTGATGGATAGTTGTGTCACAGCCCGGCAACAGATGGCTGCAGGGGCGTTTCAGGCGAATTGTTAAATGTGACCGTGTGTCAGTAAAGGTGGAGCAGCGGAGCTGGATTTCTACATTAAAATTCAACACGTCCGACATGCCTGTTGCCAGCTCTGTTCAAAATGAATTACTGGCTTGTAATCAGTTTGCTTACAACCCCTTTCAGCTCGCTATACCAATGTGGATTCACTTGTCCATCCAGACAGCTATTGATGTCCTGTCAATGAGATCCACCTGCAGGTAGTTTGAGGCATGTTTCACTAAACCCGACCGATCAATCATGTCTTCCGTTTTCCTATTGTCCTGCTCAAGGGCTTCGCTCTGAAAAGACGTCTCATTGTAGGTGTGAATCTATTGACTGGCTGAGCGCTGAAGCTTAAATCCAGCTTAACCCACTAACATTATCTTGTGAGGTACTCCACTAACCGTTTTCTATGTACAGAAGTAAATTAAGCGGAGAGGCGGCTCTATTTCTGCTGTCTCAGCCTCACCTGCACCTGAAATATTCAGAGCAGCGCTGTGGCTGCTTGTCAGCCAGGTGCCTTATTAGATATTCTGCCCATGTGGTTAAACTTGACAGATACACTCAAGCGCTGCCCGAGGGGCTAATTGATGATAATGAGCAGCACCTGCTTATTGATCCCTTCTAAGACTGACATGCCTATTCATATGTTCCCAATGATTGCAATGGATTGGCCTGCTGAGACAAGACAAACCGGGTCAGACCTCTAAGACCTTCCTGTCCTTTGACCGCACCGACATGCGTGTTGTGTTCATGGCGCCTCACTGCCGCACGTACATGCGTTTGTCATTGCATGTTTACTTCTAGTGATGTAACACATTGTAATGTAATTCCTGCCAAGTCCTTGAGCTGTCCAGCAGTGTGTGTTCTTTATGGGAAGCATGAGATCGTCATCCAGGCATGTGCATTGATTGATTTAATGCACGACTGATTAGATTGGTGTCGCCCTTCCAGCCAACCCACCTCCACTCAACCCTCCTTCCTCTCTAATCTCGCCCTTTTCCCGCCTCATGTCATACTCATTTTCCTCTCCTCTCCATCTTTGAGTCATCCCAACTAGATCTGCCAACCTCTGCTCCATCCCTCCTCTAAGTTCCATTCCCCCCTTCCCACCTAACAGCTCACCGTCAAAGTCAATGTTGCCATCCTTGTTGAGGTCAATGTCTCCGAGGATCTCCTCCAGCTCGCCTTTCTTCAGCTTCTCCCCCAGGAGGGTCCTCATTCCCTCTTTCAGCTCATCAAGCGTGATCTTTCCATCGCCGTCACAGTCGAACTGCAAGGTGCAGTTTTAATAGAGAGCAAAGAGGGTAGGACATTAACATGTAGTGAGTCATGAGAGGAAAATAAACACATAAAAGATGATTGGATGCTACAGCAAGAGAGCGAACAGTGAAAGAATACAGGAGAGGATGAAGATCGAGCGAGTGAGAAAGTAAAGTGAGAGACGTTATCACACCAGGAAATGATTTAATAGATCGTACGATGCCAAAACTGCAGGAATGATCAGGCAGTTTTTCACGTTTGAAATAGCTGCAACATGTCTGCATGAGCTTCCTGGAAGTCTGAAAACATCTTGCAGATGGAGCAACACTGACTCACGAGGTGCGAGTCCTGAAGTGAGAACATCTTCTGAGGTGAGGACGAGGCTCAAAGTGAAGCAGTATTTCTTCAGAGGGCTCCGAGCCGAAAGAAGTTCCTGGCTTTTCACTGACTAATGCAACACTGACAATGACGCAGGTGAGATGCAATCGGCATATGACCAACCTTGTGTTCACAAAATATAAGACTGTTAACCACATTATCCCTACAGAGAAATTTCAGTTTCATTCATGATTTTATCTTGGTGCCTCGACCCAAATGTGTCGCCCCCACTAATCATAACATTACGTGTGTTTAAAGCCTTAAATTCATAATTAACTGGTGGTTTATCAAGAGAGGATTTACCATTACAACTTAAAAACATCGTGTCCATGTAAACACATACACAGGTGATGTCTGACATGGTTGCTAGGAAACCACTGCTGCACCGTCCAATAAGACGCCACCTGCCAGGTAAACAGTTTAACCTTAACAACCAACGTAAAGCAATAGTTCTAGGAGACATTAAATCTAATATATATTGGCATATCTGAGGAGCCGACATTTAGACATTGGATGAATGAGACTAAATGTACAATATGGATCCGGCGTGTATAAATGAAAAGCAGAGACAGTCTCACATCAGGACTTTGCTTTGGGAGACAATCAAAACAAACCCTTGTTTACCTGCTTCTGTAATGACGTCAAAGATGGAAACTCAGTAAAGATTTCCAGCACAACTTGGAGGCACAGACCGGATTGAAACAGGTAAGGCATGTCTAATTACCACTAATGAACAGATGGGACGGAGACGTGTGGAACGTGGTGACCAGGCTTCATAAAAACATCATCAATGGGAATATTTTCCTTTCTTCTTAAACCAGTTTCCGTGTGCACGCAGCCAGCTAGGCCACTACCCTCAGGCTTGTGAACAAGTAGGAGCCACAAACTCTCTAAGGAAAGATCCTTGATGACGTACTGTCGCAGTTCCAGTTCACTTGCTTTAAGTCACGTCTTCAGATTCTATATCTGGGGATCGTACCTGTTTGAAGGCACAGCGGAGCTCCTTCAGCCCGACCATGTGAGCCGTCTCCGCCAGCATCCTGGGACCCATTAACTCGCAGAAATCATCAAAGTCTACGTGGCCGCCCCCTTCAGGAAACAGAGCACACACAGGGGGATGCAGACACATGCTTTGCACAGGCTGACTAACTACTTTCATGCCTTAAGATTCTCTATGATAGAAGAAGGGAAGCAACAAGGTGTCAGAGGATATTTGCACGCCCACCATGTGTAAATATACTGCGGAAATATATTTAAAGTCTCTACTTATTTGTCACCTGGGGCAGCCGAACAAACTGAAAACATTATTTTCTTTATAAAGTCATTACTCCCACCTCTTAGCAAACATATTTACATGTCCAGATGCAGAAGGTGAATTCTTGTTGTGTGTCGGGCCACATGATGAATCAGGTTTACTATGATTCCTTCTATTGAAAACAGCTGCAGCTGCACTGATGAAAGTCATGCTTTATGGCCCTAAAACCAAGAGAATAATTAGCAGCCCTGACCTGAGGGGGCTGCATAATCCGTGATAATTAAATATAAGTGACCCTAACAAACCTATTTAATCGGCGGTTTGTATGAAAAACATTCATTGGATTTGCTTCAAGTAAAAGGATCATTACAACAATTTAGCTACTCTATTTATTCAAGTAACAAGAAGAGTGAGGAATTGACAACACATTAAAGGTTCATAAACCTGTCGGCTTGTGAATGTTCATTCTATTCCAATGGATTCATCTTTTTGTCATTATGTATTGTAACCCAGTTCGAACCCATGATAATTATCAAAGCAGAAGGATTTGTCAACAATAGGAAGCTCACGTTATTACTTTGACAAAAGACTCCGGCTCAGATGGTGTCGACCGAAAGGCTTGGTGAGTTTTCATTATCCGGGCCGAGTCCATCAATAAAAGCCTCGCGGTCATTTAGTGGTTCAAAAATATAATCAGTGCTCTGCGGAGGATGAGAATCAAATGGTGGACTCGGTGTGCATGGAAAACACTTTTAATCATGCCGGGTCCTGAAACTAATGGCTGCCATCTAAGGACTCATCTATCTCCTCCACCGGCAGCCGAGGGATTCTGAAATAAAGATGACTTCTTTAATTATGTGACTTTCTCAGTTAGGATTGTCGTAGTTGCCCAAAGGCGAGGTATATTTTTTGTCTGGCTGGCTTCACCCATGGAGCAGCAGTCTGGGAGGATTTATGACGCTGTGTTGAAGAGGGTTTTTTTTTGTGCTTTAAGTGGGTCAGTCTATAATCACAGAGGGAAAAAAATCTTTCTGAAAAGTTTTGGTGGATTAATATTATTTTTCAATTGGTTGCGCTACGCTGGTTATGGTTAAAAAAAATTAAGACGGCATGTCACGGTATTATTGGCAATATAGGGATTATAGAAATGTAACTGGGAACGTCTAAAGCCCATTCGACCTTCGGGGTCAAATTACAGCATCAATGAATACATGAATAATTCATGTTGCTCACTATGAAGCGTTGAATCAAAAAGAAAACAACCACAAAGTTCTCACGCTGTTTCCCTTTGAAGTGGAGTTATAAAGCCCTTGTCGACGTCGTTTGATGCATCACATACTGTGTATCCGCTTGTTCATTATAGATGATGATCAAGTCAAGACAGCAATTTAATGTAATTATACAATTCTCATTGACAACTGAGTTATTCTCTCCACATGTCCTGAAGGTATTATTTAATATTTAAATAAATATTTATTTATTTATTTATTTATTTATTTATTTATTTATTTATTTATTTATCTATCTATTTATTTATTTATCTATTTATTTATTTAGTTTTCGGTCTTGGCTTGCAAGAAGCTGCCTGCTGACAATTTAACCACCTAATCAGGGAGTTGTTTCCACCTGGGACTCCAGGTGAATCCAATTAACAAGTTGCTGGGATGGAAAACCAGATGCACTCTGGTCCCTGAGGATCCCGGCTGAGAGGCACCACTTACTGTAGCCAACATGATTCTACCGTGTTCCCAAAGTCCAATATCGTGTTCATTATCGGGGTGAGCGTCCTGGGGGCTCCATCATATGATATGCTATGAAATTGATTGACATTTTACAGTATTTTTCTAAGTGGGCACTTAACCAAACTGCTTTCTAATACTCTAAATGTCTAAACAAGTGTTACAATCAACCAGTACGGACGACACATATTGACTGGATTGGTCCCGTTAGCTTGTTAATGGTTGGTTCATGTAGTTACCATTAATAATACAATAATAATAAGGATTAAAGCACAAAATAAATCATCTTCTAAATCCATATCTGGTCTTCGTCAAGTGTTTTGATTAATAATTTAGTTGCCTGGCTCCAGGTCTTCATCTATGAATGTGCAGCGAGGGAAAGCGCTGTACATTCACGAACGTAGTTAGAGGGGATCGAACCGGTGACCTTTCAGTCCGCTTATCTAACCTTGATGCCGCAGCTTTATGTGCTGTGATTTGATGTCAGTGCATCGTGGAAAATCCATGTCACTGTAAAATGCACACATAAATAAGACAACGTGTGTCGTATTTGATTTGATCTTATTGTATGATTATAAATATTCTATACCATCCATGATGCTGTCGTTTCTATATAACAAAACTTCTGGCTCTATTTGTCTGCAACAATAAGTGCTGCATGTGAAGGTGTGACAGAATCATATTGACTCTGTTTCTTTTCCAGCTTTAACAGCCTTTCTTTGACACTATAGGTCACAGCAACACCTACGTCTTCCAGGCTGGTGTTCAGGTATCGACACAACGATGATTCAGACTTCGACTTTTAAACACACGAATATATACTTGAACATTCAGAAAGGGAAGCGAAGGCAAACACGCCGTCATTAAGAATACTAACAGGGAACATGTGAATGAGCACGGCTGAGGAGGTAGAGTGTCTGCCTGGTGATCAGAAGGTAACTGGTTTGATCCCCGGCTCCTCCAGAGATGTCAAAGAGTCCTTGAGCAACAACCTGCACCATTTCATCATGTGTGTGAATGTGTGTGAATGTGCAAGCAGCTTGGAGTCAACATTTGTTAAGGTCGTTGCTTACTGTCAAGGGAGAGAAGCGCTAAATGAATGCACCATTTACCATGTACTTGTATATGCAGACTAACACTCATACACCCCTGCATGCACGTGCAGGGTGAGGGCCATTAATCAGTGTGTTAAAAAGTCGAAAATGTACCAAACTTCAAAGAAAAACATCAATTCTTTGCAGACTCATTGGAAAAACAGCACACGAGCATGACTCACAGACACACATTCACATTCGCTCACTTGAGAAACACCCATCAATCATTCAGGCATGTTACACCCACCAAGGAAACACCCCACACACACACATATAAACAGACTGAAAAATACACACATTTCATCTTGATTTGTTGGATGATCTCAATTAGCTCCATCTCCGTAGGCATGTAGCCCATGGTCCTCATGCAGTCTGCTATGTCCTTGTAATGGATGAAGCCATCCGCATCATAGTCAAATTCCTTAAAGGCCTCCTGCAGCTCTGCCAGACACACAAACACATCGCAGCAATGGCATCAAACCGTAAAAACAGGGTAAGATATGTTTCCCCAGAGTCAAACACACACACACAGATAAACACACCGGTTAAGTAAGTGGCTGATTCCTGCAGCCGGCACTCAATAACAATAGGTAATGTTGTTTTAATTGATTTTCAAGCTTGGCAAAAACATTTTAATGTACTCTTAGGAGCAGTCAGTCCTTCACATGAATCACAAAGTGGAGCCTCTCTTGACAGGAGCAAATATCAATGTGATGGACAAAGCGTTGAAAATTGACGACTAATTCATCATGTGGCTGCGTCATAATTACACCAACAGCATCTTACCATCTAACTCCTGTGGCATCAACTCTCTCTCCTGTGCAGCACGGAAAAGAAAAAAAAACAGTGGAAATAATTACAAAACAACAGCGGAGGAACAGGATGTAAAAAAAAAAAAAATCAGGGTGGCTTTCAAAACAGCAAAACTCTCCTGAGAAACACCCCGGTGATAATCTGTTTTTGACTACCGAATTAGAATAACATGCATATCATGTCAACACAGCAGCATGCTGACAGGGAACTGTAATGGGATTTCACCCGGCGACATGGCTTTCTAATTTGCAAAATGACACAATATCATACACTCCCACACAGGCGCACGAACACATACGCCACATCCGCAGCATCCTGAGGGACGCGGCATAAGCCTGGTCTGTGCGCACACAAACACACACCCACGCGCGGCCATGTGACAGCGGGCTGCACACATCTTGCAAAAGAAACACACACATAAAGAAGACACAGGAAGACACACATATGCTTGCCAACACACTGACACAAATTTGCATCTCCCCTTGTGTGTGCAGCGTTCAGTATTCTCTCCCCTGTTTTGACATTTACTCAGGGTGACTCTCCCTCTCTTACTCCCTTCTGTCTCTCACTTTTGCATTTATTTTCAGAAAAGTTGAGGGAAAAGCTTGTAGCTCGGAGTAAAATCTCCGCCCTCGCTTCCGACATTTAGATAGATAGCACGGGTTTGAATTGGAAACTATTTAATAATTCCACTGGTTGCAGGCATGTTTGATCTCCAGGTTGGATGTTGTAGAGATGCACATCCTCAGGCAGGGAATATACTCTAAAAATGCTCCTGTACAAATACTGAGTTTTGGTCTGGAAGTCTCCCATGGATCCACTGCATGGTGTGTTGGCCATGAAAGTGTGATGAAACACATGACATGCTTGGCTTATTGAAGCAATCTTTTTTTAATTTGCATATCTGTTGGCTGAAATTGATTTGCACATGTAACGATCACATGATTGAAAGATCAATCAGATATGGAAAGTGTTTTTACGATGGGACAGAGTGTCGTTAGCAAGACGCCTTGCTTGGATCTTAATTATAAGCTTTTAGTATCCTAGCTCGAGTGTTTGCAAACATGCATGTGCTCCACAAATCCCCATCACAGCCGTAAGGGAAGCAAGAGAACATGCAAACTCACTCATCTTAATATAAGGAAACTGATCCTGACATATGGAGCTCCTGCTTTGCACAAAGACGCGGGAAGCCTGAGGATATCTATAAGTTCAAAGAAACTAGACTGACACACGAGCTTATGGAGGGTACAAAAGATTATTGCCAGCGCAGATATACACTCATTTGCTTGTTTCTCCTCCTTTTCGTGCAGCAAGGAGAAAATGTTTCGACTGACTAGAGCTGAAGGAAGAAGTCACACAATCAAAGGTGGAAGAAACATATAATATCTGGCGATGTTCAGTGTTTGCAGGATTAATTCTATATGTTATGTTGTGCTTTTATTTCACTGTTTGTCAGACGGAATTTGTTCCACTTCTCGGCAAAGCTTCACATCAGGGCTGGATATATCGCCCACAACCTCCAGATACGAAACGTATCCCGATACACCCGAACGGTATAATGACCAGGTCTTGAAGTTACTGCATGTCGTGCATTACAGCGAACGCGAAGCCTTGAGGATCGTACAACTTAAAATATTTACAAAGTCAGACCCGCAGAGAGCTTGAAAGTATATTAAAGTATTCTGTTTCATTTCATTGTGTATCAATACAGTAGCATTGATTCTTTATCATCTATCCTCTATCTTGACATCTCGACCATTCGCACCAACCTACACCATACGTGTCCGTCCACACTGTACTGAAGCACCATCAGAAGAAAAATGTGCTCCATAAATTGTGAATAATTATGCTGTACATTAGTGCAGGAGAATGATTGCAGGCATCTTGTTAATCTTGTTTGATTGATTGAGGAAGAGAAAGACTGTGAACGATAAAATAGCTCTAAAGTCAATTTAATGCTCATCTTACTTTTAAATTCTAACGTGGGGCCACTTCTTTTTAATCAGATGTCAGATGTCATTACGCAATTGCAACTTTTATCCTTTTATCGGAAACATTTATTTTTTTTTTGACCTTCGCTTGTTCTTTTCGCTGCAGAAAAGAGAGCGATAAAAGGGAAAAGCCTCCAGTGGAAGTGAAATGCAAAGAGAAGTGCAATATTTTCCTCTTAATACATGTTGGCACTCAGGGTGGCTAATACATAAATCATAGAAGGTCGTCCTGTTCAAGTGCACAATAGCTTGAGGAAGAGGAGAGGCCCCCTCGGAGTATTTAGAAGCTGCTGCGCGTGGCAGCCACTCAAATGATTATCCACAACGTGAAGTTGCCAACGGAGTTGCAACACAAACGCAATGCCAAAACACAACTGCACCAAGAATTATCTCACTGTGTGTGAAGTGCTGCGCCACAAATACTGAAACACTCATGATTTATATAAGCGCCTTAAGTTTTAATGTGACTTTCAACACTGCAACAGAAAAACATCTCAGTTACACAGAGAGCCGCTGCGCTGTTTACCCGCTGAAGGATCCTCCACGTCTACAAGGGCATATTTAGATAGCAAGGTCAACGCATTAATTGGATTTTTCTTTCATCCAGAAAGGATTAGACAGCGTGCCATGCAGACTCTCCATTCATCCGTCAGAACGAGCCCATTAACAGTTAATTTCATTCTGTCTGCCTTCACTTAGCCCATCGAGCAGCCTGCTGCTTTGTAAGCATGACGCATGTACACATATGGCACATGTGGTTCTCGAAAAAAAAGGCACTTAAAAAACGACTACCGTCACAGGGCACGCATGCACAGTGACACACAAACAATTGCTCCCGCAGTCAACTCGACTTCGCATCCATCCGTCTTCCTCTGCGGCTCTATCTGACATGTAAATGCATCAATTGTGTTCTTTAGCTATTTGTCTCTCGCAGCCACTTCATCAGTTGGATCTAATGAGGGCTGACAGAGAACTTTGCTGGGGGGGTTATTAATACTCGTGTTGTGGCAGGGATTAGGATCACGGCAGGATGGATGGTCTCACGGCAGCAGCCGAGACAATGTGAGCGTTATCCCGCGGACACAATGCAGCACCGTCTACCTGCCGACTGGTAAATTTAAGCCGGCGACTGTGACAGGAGAAGCAAAGCAGATCAGTCACGGCAGGTGAGCTACTAATTCAGCAAACGATGGCGAAGCGAGGGAAGCCCAAGGTCATTGTGTAATCACTTTTCATCTGCCGTAAATTGGCTTCAAAAACAAGGAAACGCTCCCATTAGTTTCTGAGAAACCTGGTGAGGAAACATCATTAGAACATTCAGAGGCACACGACTCCCTTTTAGCGCTGATTGTGCTGTTATCTTTTACTGTTAATCACTCTCCCGTGCCGAAGTTGTTTATGGAGAAGAGCCGTTGGCTCGGGTCTGTAATGAGTTCTCACCAGGCTTTCAAAAGATGAAGAGGCTGTAACAAGAATAATAACAATAAAAGGAACAAATCAGTGCCTTTATCTGACACGTTTGAATCACCGTGATACTGTGACATGAAACCTTTCCTCTGATTGAATATCAGGAACATGAATGGTTAGACGATAATACGATGGCTGCAGCAAAGGGAATATTTACCTTTCTTAAATCTATTAGATGAGCTGCAAAGAACCATATTTCATGGGAGGATCATCTTAGTTTATAGACCTCTCAGAACTAATGATGCTGCTGATGAGCTGATATTTTGGGAAATAAATAACTTTGACATTGTATATGGAAGGTTTCAGTTTTTAGAAGATAAATATAGACGACTTATAATAACTTTATAATTAATTTAAAGGATCATTTTGGTGTTTTTATAGCTGTGTCCTATTTTCCCATCTTTTTGGGTTTAAATCATTAATAGGCGGAGAAATTAGAATCTGTCCAACACTGAGTGGGAACAGTGGAAACGTAGTTTAGTGATAACCAGACGCGTCGTATCGCAAGTTGGCAGATTTAAAAGTGTTGTTTTAAATGACCGGGATGCTACGATAGCTTTTACAGTAAGCCTCCATCCGGAGTTCCACTCGGAGCGGCTAGCGTGTAATCATGTTGACAGACGGGACATTAGAGAGCGCAGACCTCAGCCAACGCTAATGTAAATGAAATTCACTATGTGAAATGCATCTGCCCCAAAATTTAATGAGTTCTTTCTCGGCTCATGCTACATCTCCCCATTAGTTAGGTGGAAAGTGGCCCGATTACTGACGGGAGGTAATAAATCAGCACATCTCTGGAGCAGAAGTCCTCATGAAGGGAATACTTATCGCAGGGCTGTTGACAAGAGAGGCGGAGAGAGCTGATAACAGAGGAGTGTAAAGATACAGAGGAAATATAGACAAACAATGGTGACCGTATAACAGATACAACAAGAGAGAGGGAGATTGAGAGGGAGCGATCGAGTGCTCAGTGATGCACATCTGTTTCTACATTAAAGTTGGCATCCAATACTGCTGCTCTGCTGCGTGACTCTCATCCCTTATGGAATAATGAGCTCTGATGATGATGCAGTCGTGGGATCCAATAGTGCATTGGTTGGTTTGCTCAACGTATGTCCCTAATAAAGCACAAAAGCATGCTGTCTCAAGAGCAGAGAGACCTGAAGCAGAAGAGCAGAGTTAATGTTGTTAGGTAAAGTTGTCATGTTGACCTGCATCCGTACACGGCAGACGAACAGCAGACACAATCACTCAATAAGCCAGAACAAAGTACCAACCCAGAAGAAGTGAAACATAAACTGGAGGGATTTTTTTAATGATGTTGTCAGACTCTTAGAATAACAATCTAAGCTTGTTAGTGGACCCCCCCCCCCCCCCCCCCCCC
>CAAKHC010018741.1:8633-24399 GCA_901007825.1 Macroramphosus scolopax
GTTCACACTCTGGTAACGCAGTATTTATTCTTTCTTTAAAGGGACCAGTGATGACAGAAATCGTAAGACCTCCACTAGATTTCACCTACATTTTATGGTTCAACAAGAATGATTTGGAATTCATATTAAGATGTAAGACAAAGCATCCCTGGCCCATTATTGCACTGATCATTGGGAAGTCTTCCAATATCCTCCAACCTTGACCTCTTTTCCGTTTTGCACTCTCGTCCGTCTCGTTAGTCACAAACTTCCCACCCCCACACATATCCTCAGACCCTTCACAACTTGATTGCTTTTATATATCTGACGATGTTTCTATTCTCAAATGAGGACCATAATTAGCAGCTCCCTGCTGGTTGGCTGCCAATTTATTAAGATCGTGACTTAGAGTCGTGGGGAAAAAGTTTACACTGTGTCGTCTCAAAGGTTTTTAAAGATCTTTTTAAAATACTAGTTTCAAATCACTGCTCACCTTTATTTGACCTTAAAACACAAACAAGCCTATCATAAATACTTCACAGATACATAGGACATAAAGCGTCAGTACATCAGTTAGCGTGAATAACTTTTGTTCTGTATAAAAGACCAACACCTGGAATTTTTCTTTATTCTCACTGATCTTGTGTTAGCTTCTTCACATGTTTTCAGTTTCTATATATCTGCCTTCTGATTAGAGGAAGCCCTGTGGCATGTTTATTATGGACCCAGCTGGTGTGTGAGCTTCTGTTTAACACCTATATTTTCCAGTCCAATGGTTTCTCTTATTGCTATACACAAACAGAAAAATACACCCACATCTTCAGCATGGCTTCCTCTGTTATGAAACAGCAGGAGCTAGGTTACATACAACCATATTGTATTGTTATGAGAGCTCTTCTGACCGTGAGTAAAACAGATGTTCGCTGAGCTTGAAGGGCACGTGGAGAGCGCAGACATCCGCCAAGACCAATTTAAATACATTGCTGTTTATTGGTATTTTTAAATAGATCTTACACAACGTTCATGTTCTTCCTCGGCCACTCCTCTTCACAAGGTTTTGTGAAATTAGGGTTAGAAAGACACATAAAGAAACATACAGGACTTAATCCGTAGCATTGAAACAACAGTTTTTTGCTTTTGCATTTATCTAAATCAAATCAAATGTCAATCAATTGTTGATATGAAATGAATGAAATCTTGTTTCATATGCTGAGATTAAGAAATACCTGTGGTGAAGCCGCAGCCAACCCGGATACATGCTTTGAGAAGATTATGGTTTTAATCTCTAAGGGAGAAAACATTAAAAAGAGCTTCATCTCTTGCTCAGCAGTTGCTCAGCATTTCCAGACGGCCACAACATGTCAATAAGGTCTGGTGTTCAGGGTGGAATTTTCCTTCGGACATTGATGTTTGTCAAAGCACAGATGAAAATATTAGATGAAATGTGTGAATTCTGTGAGGAAGAAGTGATACAAATACGGGAAGGTCCAGATTGCCTCCAGGTCAGGTCAATTTTATTGAGAAAAGCCATGTCAGAGCCAAGCAGATGACGTCTTCATTCACCCCATCTTTGATTATTCAAGAACAGACTGTGGTTAGTCATTCACATGCCTGGGATTCAACAGATGCTCCTAAATGACTGAATGAATGTCCATATGCTCACAGACATTTTTTGCTGAATTTAGTCTGACAGCAGCTCAGATTACGTATAAATCTTTGCAATACATAACATGTGAGCAGATGTTATCATGACACTATCTAATCTAGCACGGATTTAGTTATTGAATGGGACTGTAAAACATTTTAACCTGATTTAACATTTGAAATACGGTCAAATTGGAGGTGTTATCCCAGTCGTATAACAGGTAATAGACCCCAACGGATGGATTACACAGGACAAGAAGTTACATATAAAATCAGAGTCTTTGCTTGCTAGCAATGATACACAGGAGAGCAGACAAAGATATGGACTGTATAAAAAGGGGTACTAGATGAAGTCACTTACTCCCACAAAATGCTTGTGTCATCTTATTTTTATGCAACCAGCTGGGGAACAGGCAGACGCATCAGTGGAGCCAGTGAAACGAAAGGCTGGGATGACTGCAGCACTATGAGTAACCTCAAAACTCAACCTTGCCATGACGTGAAGTGAACTCAACTCTGGGGAAACAGCTGGTAAGTCCAGGGCCATCTAGTGGTCAGAGGGAGAACGACAGGGATCGGTCACCAAAGGGAAAGGAGGAACTATAGTTATGACGGAATAATGATGGGGTTTCCGCATTTTCAGAACTATCTGAAAACAACTTGTTTTCATCACATCCATAAAGCATAAAGGACTTACCCTACCATGACACCTTTCAATGACAAATGAAGGTTCTGGAATTTAAAATCAAAATTCTTGCACTTCCAACAACCATTATGACATAAGAAAAAATACTTATTTTCGACATATGCATGACACAACAGCTTGGTAGCAAAATGACATGTATTCCTGCATTATGAGGAAGATGGTGTATCGTCACTTATACTTAAACAGCCAGACACATGTGAGAAGGTTTGTATGCAAGCAACATAACCCCCCTATATTGACCAAAGAAAGTGCAGTCACATATCACTTAAATTGGATTTCTAATGTATTACATTATTGAAATAAAATAAAACTGGCTCTTAAGAAATAGTTCCTGAAAGACATTTGTCATTGGAATGCAATAGGCAACCACCTAGTTGGCACTGAAGAAATATACCAAACTGGTCACCTGCTAGTCCCAATTTTCTCACTTTTATACTTCTGCATTTCCTTGCAATGGACTCATGTTTGCTATGTGGTGAAGAAACAATGAAGGTATTATAAGATATAAAAATATAAAGATGTGACATTACAGCATCACGTGAACGCATCAGCATCACGTGAACCCCCACCTCCTTCACACCTGGAGAGAGGTGGAGTGCTGAGTGGGGGGCCACGTGCCACCCGCTCGCTCTGATAGTAGTGGTGGTGCGCGAGCCCCTCGACCCGACTCGCTGTCCGCGCGCCAAACGGGAGACGCCACGGAGCGACTGAACGAGGAGAAACAAGAGGAGGAAGAACAGAGGAGGAGAACAAACAGAGCGCTTTCCTCAACGAGTCTTCTTCGTGAAGGTAAAACAGCCCGTGTGTTTTTGTGAGGGTAAACATTACTGTTTTTTTAGAAACGGTATCTCCGTACATTCCAAGGAGCGGTTTGTTTACTGTTTCCCACGCTTCTGACATGTTGCCAGTTCAACCTGTGCGTGTATGAAATAGCCTCAACATTTTCTTGCTTCATAATCAGGGTTCACCCACTTAGTCTCAGTTTAAACCACATTTCTTCCCTTTTTCTTAGAAAACTTACCTGAAGAAAGTGCGGTGAATGTTAAATGACTTTAACACCCTGGATGTGTTTACTGTCTGTGGCTCCCATCCGGCGCTACACTGCAGTTGAGAGAAATACAAACTGGATTCTGTTATAAAACAGTGGAAGTCTATTCGAGATAACTCTTGTTACTGTGGTTAAATAAAAGTGTGAGGTACAAAGAGTCATGTTGAGGATATGTGTTGTTAGATAGCGTCAATTAATGCTGATATTAAACTCCTTTCCATGAAACAAGCTTTATTTTTGTTTACCTTTTATGATTTTCATTTTTTATTCTTTGTTAGTAAAGGTCTAATTGTGGCATAAATCAAATGGGATTGAATTTTGATTCCTGTTTGAACCGTTGCGGGGAGAGACGGACTGTCCTCCCGGGATGGTTGTTGGTGTTCAGCACCGCGGACAGCGAATCTGTGTCCCCTTCAAATGATGTTCCCTCCTGTTAGACCTCCGTAACTTGGGGTTACTTATCGTTATGGTTGTGTATAGCTGAGAGAACCAGTTGTAGTCAGGTTCAGCTTTAAAGATTAAAATGGAATAAGGATTCCACTACAGAAGTGGAAGCCAATTAATTAATTCAGACTATAAATGTCGATCAAGATCCAGTCTGAGTGTTTGAAAACTAAAAACCCTCTGTGATTTACTTCCATAGCGACCTTTATTCACTGTATCCTTCATGATCTGAAGCCTAATTATAGAATGTGGCGGAGAGAGAAAACACAGCCTGTGAAATAATTCTTTCATGACAGTTTGATTATATCCGAAGCTGCATGTCTGGGAATCTGCTGAGAGGTTGATTGTCATGGCGGTCGAGGTAATTACAGAAACATTCCTGAAAGTGTGCAGATTTAAATATTTAATTTCAATAAGTCATTTGTGCCAAGATTTCAGATGTATCTGGCTTTTTGTTGTTGTTTGTTTACGTGCAGCACTTCGCAGCCCCACAGGCCTACTTGGCCGACGACCACTTCTCAGTGTGCCTGTCAAATGTTTTTACAAATACAGACACCGCTGTTGTGGACTGCAGAGCATTGATAAACACATGCATACAGACATAATACAGACGCATTCTGGCTACTAACAATCTTCAGATGAAGAACTTGTTGCAATGAGACAATGATGTCATTTCATCTGTTAGTGGACTCTGACTGAAATGAGACGGTTGCAACTGGTATGAAGATTTTATAAAGATTTCGGGTGTTTCCCTGTTTTAATTCAAATTTACATTCAAGATAGATTTTCAAAGAAGCTCATTACAATCATGCAGTCCTCCATTGCTCCAGTCCAGAGATGAGGAAGCAGCTATAGGTCCTCATGACAACAAATATATGGTACAAATTTCCTATTGAGAACATGCTCATTGTCCTCAAATGTGCATTAGATTGCTGTAGCATTGTACCACCATGTATTTTACACACTGTATAGTAAGTATACTCAGTAGCTGTACAGGACAATATTATGCATTGAAAGTATTTTGCAATGCATTGTAATGAATGTGTTAAATATATGTATGTTGTCTCTTTGTTGCAACGTTTGCTGAATAGGATCTAATGCGGATTCAATGAGTCTTGCATTCTATGTTTGTTTATCTGTGTTTATTCTTCTCTCTTCTTTGCTGCATCTGTGGCTCCATGTCTGTCTCCTGTTTTCGGCTGTGTCCCTGCTCCAGTATGTAAAATGTTTTGGGTCTTGCTCATCAGTCCATTCATGCTCGACTAATTCGGAGTTCTCTCTTTATTGTGTTGCCTGGCGACAGGGCAAATTCAAGCATTTATAAATGGTAGACTTGTTCTCTCGACAAACAAACTGGATGCTGCTGCTCTTTCTATATGCCTCTGTTGTTTTGTGCCAGAATTAGACATCTCTAATGTGTCATTGACCAGGGTTTTGTTTGATTAAATAGACCAGCCATCCTGAGAAATATCCTCATGGAGTGAAGCAGTATAAGACAAGCCATTCATTGAAGGGTCTTTTGCAATTGAAACATGTAATTCAAAGTATTTGTTCAGCCTTTCACAGTTTTTTTCCTTGATTATCATAAGATGGAAAATCCTGAGGAAATGTGGACTTACAAGCAATCTGTGGGCACTCAGCTCATGATGCCGTATAAAGGAATTCCCAGGAAATTAATGCCATCACGAAAGGCTTAGGCTTTATTGAGAGCTGCCCAATCCATTTAAGCTGATGTGACATTACAGATGGGTGCTATAATTTGACATTTGCTCTGGAATCTTCAGCTGGTGGGATGAGACCCCCTCTTACACTCTGCCAGCTGCTTCATTTGTTAACATGCAAATATGCTGCAACAGTCAGTAAAGTGGTTCCTAATACGGAGAGGCACGGAGAATGTGGAACAAAAATGTTGACTTTATTCCATCTTGACAGCTCGCTACCACCATCACTTCTATCTGCTTTTCTGCCAGATGATGCTTTGCAAGTTGTCTGGCCTACAGCTATATCTGGCTTGAACTACGGTTCACATTTTTCATTTTTGTCATGCCTTCCGGAAACGGCAAGAGGCTCTCGAAACTCGTCTCTTGGTTCACTGAAGGAAGCCAGCATAAGTCAGTGAAAATGGCTGATATGTGAGAGCATATGGAAAGAAAATGACCGGCATAAAACGTGTTCCATTTGGCACACAGATAAACCTGGCATCTTCCATGCAGGCCCAGATTTAATATGCTCGCAGGTGGTTTGTAGAATCCTTTAAATGTGAGGCTCATGTGAGTATCAATGAAACAAATGATCATTTTGTATCATTCATGATGCATCAAATGAGAAAAGCTGAGGACAACTGAAGCTGTATGGTGATACACAAAGGTGACCTCATTGACATTTGCGGCTGTGAGAGAGTATGCAGGATGTGTGTGTGCATATTCATCCTCATAAGTGCGCGCTCACTGTAGGCATGTGCTGTGTTCCCCCTTCAGTCTGTATTCTGAAACTGTAAACTAGCAGATGTCAGCATGCTGATGACGATGGCTGCCAGCTTCATCCAGCCGTGTCCGTGGTTTGATAAGTTATCCGCTCCCTCGTGCATTGGACTGCCGCTGTCCTCGGGCTCCTCCTGCCAGACCTAGCATCATCAACCAACAATAGCCGACCCCCATGTTAGTTCCCTGTCCGCGCAGAGGTCACCGAGGGACTGCACTCACAACCACAGGAACTGGGTCAACAAGCCCACTAAAAAGAGAACCGTGTTGTGACGTCGCAAAAACCTCGAGAGAGTTGAACAAATACACAACTTCAAGTTGTGTTGCATTGTGGTGCACGGCCGTTGGACCTCACTGCTGCTCATGTATCAGGCCATGTTAGAGTTCTCTATTCAGATGTACCTGCCACCATGTGTTCTAGCTTGGACGTGCACTTGCACATATTTCAGTGGCCTCTTGCAGTGGTCTCATCTCACTCTGCAAAGCCTAATTCAGCTGCTATTGCTGGACTCACTGTTGATGGAGAAACATGCTTCTTATTCTCATTACTGTATGTTGAAGATCTGAGTATGTGTCACTTAGGCCAACATCCTACCTGGTTTGACACGTAATTAAACAAGTTTTAACAAATAAAGTTCCTGTGGTGACTGCAGCCGCCTCCAAGGGCTTTGCAGCAAAAGGTGTTTACAAAGTGTTTGTGATGATTAGTCATGAAGGTGTAAGTGCAACAGAAACTATAGCAACTGGACTTTTTGAAGATGTTTCAGCGCTCACTCTTCATTTCTAATTTGCAGGTGGGGAGTCTCAGTCATTTAACCTTTTGTGCATCATTAACACCTTGGGGAAAGTGGATGTAATAATGTGCAATCTGTATTACATGAAAACATATTTATAACTTCATCGTCAGGGTTTTAATTGTGATTAAAATGCATTCTGTCATATAACATAAATATCAATGATGATCAGCGAGACTAGTTTAAATAGTCTACATTATTATTGCAAATTTATTGTCTACTATTCAAGTACTTTAAAGACTAAACCAAAAATGTTCTCCTCTTTTCTGTTGACGATCACATTTAGGAGCAATCAACTCTTTAATCTTTCTGTGCCATGCAACCAGAAACAGCACTTTTGTTAGCGCAATAACAAAAGAATGTCCATCAAATGGAAAATATACTTCTTTTCTGTAACCTTTAGATTCATGCAATGACTGGAAATAGAGCCCTTACATAAATGTATAGCTGCTGATTGCCCCAAGGCTAATACAAATAGGTTTAATGTGGTCCTTTGTCATTAATGCAGAGCTTTAGGGCTGCAGCAACCTCTGATTGCTTGTGCATGCACCCTGACTGCTTCCAATCACTGTTGATCTTTCTGGCATAACATGCTGACCTGTGGCTCTTAGTTTGAAGGCAGGTTCAGACGCTTAAAGGACACTTATGTTAGAATAAAACTAGCCAAAATCTGATTTGTCTTCATTGATATCATGTAAGAATTTGCAGGTACAAAGATTTGTTTTTCCAAATGTGTGACCCTTATCAAATCATGAAAAACTGTAGCAGGTCAAATATGTTTTGGTTATTCTCAGGTTACGTAAATGTGATGAGTAATAATAACCCCGAGCCTGCATGCTCGTGCCTTTGCGCATGCATGCACACATTCACAAGATAAAATAGTTCACATCTAGACATGTCAGGCAGGTGAGAGGAAACGGGAAGTAGGACGTATATTTACAATAAAATCCCATTTAAAAGAAATAAATTTGAAATTCAACATCTGGTGAAAGGATTGTGCTTAACAGGGGCCAATACAGATAAAAGCATAGATAGGAGTAAGCGCTACAAGAGATATAAACATATATATAATGGGCACGAGGATGAAGATTATTCACAGCATCCATCTGTTGTTACGCCAACACATTCAAGCAGAAATAACACAGAAACAAATTGATAGAATATGATGACAAACAACAGTGAACAAAACAGTCTTTGTATGTATGTTTATAATAATGTGTATTGGGCTTACAGGAATTATTACCATCTGTATGAAGAAGTGGGGCAACAGGCTTTACATCCATCAGAGGATGAGCATTCCTATTAATGCATATAGAGGATACAGGACACATTGTACTCAAACTAAATGAACATTAGCTGATGAATAGTCTTCCCATTGGATTAATAATGTATAAACTGCATTTTGTTATGATGGCAATATCAGATTGAATGATGTCAGATATTCACAGAATCTGTCCGTCTTATGAGATTCAGATCCATGAGTGCCAAGGAATTTAAATATTTCTTCCTCAAAATCAGTGTTTCCTCATCATTTAAAGTTTGATTACAGCTGTTATAACTCATCACTGCAAACCGGTAGAGGTGTGGAGACCTTCTCCGTTCAAGGCTCCACATCCAGTCTCATGAAGAGTTAAAAACGCTTTCACATATTCACTTTTGCATCTTTTCAAACGCTTAATGTGGCAGCACACTGTGAACTCATTGTGTAAAATCAATTCAATTCAACATATATCCCATGCCAAGCTCCCCACCACTCCAGCTTCCGGCAAATGTGGGCACCGTTTACAATCCGGACTCCATGTTCTTTTTTTCTTCTTCCTCTTTCTTGTCAAGAGCGCACACATTGAAGCGCTGACACATCTTGGCACTGATCCTGCATCAGCAAATGTACCACAGTAGATACCAGATATTATGAGTTAATAATAATAAGATAGTGTCTATAACAGTTCATTTTCAAAGTTTTTCCTATTAGTTTTGTCTGTGTGTTTTCCTCCTTTAAGGACAGTTTGATCTGACCTCACCAGCATTTTCTTAACAATTCATTCAGTTATGAACTCCGGTGCTTTTCTCTCTCTTCCTCTCCCAGCTCCTCTTTCTGCTGGCGGCGCCCCTTGCTCTTGAGGCTGTGGTATGAGCATATGTGGCAGGAAGGCGCTGACGTTGCTGAGCAGCGTGTTCGCTGTTTGCGCCCTGGGCCTGTTGGGGATCGCCGTAAGCACCGACTACTGGCTCTACCTGGAGGAGGGCGTCATCCTTCCACTGAACCAGAGCACTGAGATACGCATGTCCCTCCACTCTGGCCTCTGGAGGGTTTGTTTCTTGGCTGGTAGGTTAATATGGAGTATATAGATGCCAGAAGTTGAGACCTACAAAAGGTTAAGAGCTAATTCAATCAGGACTTATACAGTTTTCCTGCACAGAGTTTAAGCTTCATGGACAGTTGGGTGCTGACTAATCTGATTATAATCAAGATCCACATACAAAAAGATTCCTCTTCAAACACTGTGCAAGGATATTGTTGAAATACTCGTACTCCCTTTCTGTTTGAGATGTTCCATCAACCGATGTTCCACAGATGACCTGCCGCGCCGTGTTCCAGGGTTCACCATTAATATGTCATGTCCAATATGTCGGTAATCAGGTTGTGATTAGGTAACAGATGTTTTCCTGGCATGCTATAATAGGACTAATGGACCACTGGGTATTTTTGGGGCCAATTGAGTGGCCTTATTGCCCACTTAACTGTTGGAGTGCACAGCGTTTGACCCAGAACTAATTACCGCCCGCCATCAAGCAGGTTCACTGGGTGTCGCTTGTTTTTCATTCCAGCCACGCTCACATATATTATGTGTTCTGTAAATCGTGTTTGAATATCAGGGATTGAATAGAAACATAAAGTTACATCGTTCCGCTCAAGTGCTCATTTTTATGTCATGTGGCTACACACAAGGACGATCATGCATATGCACACTGAAATGGACTGAATATTACAGGTGCAATTATTTTCAATGCTTTGCGGCGATGCTCCATCCCGAAGCTCCACGAGCACGTCTGTTTGTAAGGAAACCTGTCACCCTTTGAACTGAGGATTTAATAACCTCAGGGGGAAAACTCCTGGGAGGCACAGATACCCTTAAACCACATAAATATTTATTGAACGTGAGCATGTTTCTGGTTTTGTGGCATTAAATGCAGACTTTGGACTCCGTGCTGACTAAAGCGAAGGAGAAATAAACAGCAAGGGTCCTGGAGGGATGAGTGACATCCTCATGATACGTCAGTCAGACACGTTGTTACATTAGGTATCAAATGCATGTCAAAGCGTATCACTTTGCACGAGAAGGATATCAAAGATTTGGATTTACGTTTCAATCTCCTGCACGCCTGCTGAAGAGCATGTTTCAACATCACAGTGTTGACCTTCGCTGAGCACCTGGGAGGAGGTGCAGCTGAAAACAGAGGACTACAGGGGGATAGAAATCTCATCTACGCACCTGTTTTCTAGTAGAAGCTTGCACAGCAGCAGACCTAAACACAGTTTGCCACCCATTATACTTGTTGTGGATGTGGGGATTTTCGGTCAACAGACCGCTGAGCCTCTTTTCATAATGTGTGTCGGGAGCACCACACGTCATACGGTTCACCCCTCTTTGTCAGAGAGCTCAGCTGTTAACTGTCCCCCCGGGTTTTTCAGGCTTTTGATGGGTCCCTTGAAAAGAAGTAGGATTTTCTCGCCCCCTATGACACACATGGTGTTGTCATTTCTAACCCTCGTTCTGAGAGACGGAGGGCCTGATCTTCTGTCCCAGGACATCAGCTCATCCATCCTTTAAAGCAGTCAAAGTGTGTTAGCACTACATCAGTGTACATTATCAGCATGCATGCTTCAAATAGTGACTGTTAGGAGTTAACGTCTACATAAAGACATTATATTGCAGCCTTGATCTGAACTAAACCCCTCGGTAAGCACGCATGTAATATGTCTTATCAACACATAACATGCTGAGCTCCGAAATATCCACTAATCTCACGCCTCTTAGTGTGTGTGGGGTTTTTTTGGGAGAAGACATCAGCTTCAACTTTATGTATTTATGTAGCAGTTTGTTTCGGTGCCAGACATGCTGCATGTGTCAGAGTGAAGGAAGGGATATGTGCTAGATTTTAATACTGGTTGTTCCTCGTGTAAATACTTACAGCAGAAATAATGTTGTGTTTTTTTGAATATACATTTCCTCCTCTTGTTCCAGGGGAGGAGAAAGGTCGGTGTTTTACCATCGAGTATGTGATGCCCACTAAAGTCCAGATGACTTCTGAATCCACTGTCAGTGTCCTGAGTGAGTAACTCTACTATTATACTGTATGAGCAATGCTTCCGTAGCAGGCAGGGACACACAGGCGGCCCGGTGTTACGCTCGGGCCAAGATGCACTTAATTCTCAGGACAAATCATGTGTATTGAGTCGCCTCCTCTTCCCTCGCCTATCATCTCTCCATCATAAGGGGTCGCTGCTATTCCTGGTGTAATGTCCATGGCCAGCCCACTTCCGAGCTGTATGAAATATTTAAGAGTGCCATTTTCATTTGAGACTCCTGCTGGGGAAACATGCACGGATACACTTAAGCACTAGTAGTGTGCAGACGAGCGGTCAGGACTTCAGACGGTGATGATCACTCACATTCCTCTGCAGTCGAAAACTTTGTTCTGCGTCCAGGATGAGGAAAACAAATCAATTTAATTCAATTTTATTTACATTTTGCTGAATACCATGTATACTCTATAGCTCACGTTGTGATAATGAAACACATTTACTAACTTTCTCAATTCTAGTTGCCAGCTCTCCGTCAGGCTTTGGCTCCACCAGCTGTGCTGCTTGTAACCTGTATTATGGGTTTATATTCCCCATATGTGTTAAGGATTAGGGTTCGTTCCTCGGCTCAGTGATTGTAATTGGCCATCTGGTGCCAACACCGCCTCTTTTATGTGAACGTGCTTATAACTAGACTGAGAAAACCTGCCGAGACCGAACCAATTTGCTCTTCGTTCAGAGTCAATATGAGTCAAACCAGACTCACTTTGTGCTCGTTGATATGAACAGTAGTGAGGCAAGTTTACAGCACATTGGGGGTCCCAGAGTCCCTTTACGTCTGAGAGCTTTTGTACCATTTGCTCACAGTCGGAAGGAACCAACTTCCTCCTGATATAACCTAAACATATGAAATTTCGAGTCCATTAGGCCTCAGACGGCCCCGGTGGAAAACAATATGCTGCTGATCTGAGGGGGGAAACTTCACATGCAAGTTTGAGAAAGTCACAATCGTTTTATCTGTTTCTCTTCCGGCCGCAGAGATGATCCGCTCTGCCACGCCGTTCCCCCTGGTCAGCCTCTTCTTCATGTTCATCGGTTTCGTGCTCAGCAACATTGGCCACATCCGACCCCATCAGACCATCCTGGCTTTTGTTTCTGGAATCTTCTTCATCCTGTCAGGTACGAAGTTTGGCTTCTTCGCACTGATGTCAAGAGCTGATACAAAAAAACCTGCCTCCGAAGACTTCCTGTACATTTAGGAGACTAAAACTGTTTACTTGTTTTTCCAAAAATACAGCTGTCGTGTTTCATTCTTGGTCCGAGTCCAATCTGTTTCACCTGAGTGGAGCGACGTCTTGTTGTTCTCATAAAAGCTGTTATTTCCAGTTGCACGGTTTTTATTCATTAATGGCAACAAGAGGGAGAGTTGTCATGTAGAATACCATTATGTTTCTGTACAAATTCATTGCTAACATTACCTAATATCAGACTGCTGCCGGCAGGTGAAGTTTTATCACCCAATTTCTTCCCACATTGCTGATTCTGCCCTGCAGCCGATGGGACGGACCGCCTGGCTCGCCCGAGCCTGCTCATTGTACGTCTATAATTTATCCGTCTCTCTTCCTCAGGTCTGTCTCTGGTCGTTGGTCTGGTGTTGTACATCTCAAACATCAATGATGAGATGTTGAATAGGACCAAATCTAATGAGTCCTACTTCATCTACAAGTACGGCTGGTCGTTTGCCTTCGCTGCCATCTCCTTCCTGCTCACTGAGGTAACAGTCAAACAATACAAGGACACGTAACTTTTGTTATGTCATTGCCTCATTGTCTTTCTGCCCCCTTGCTCTCCGCAGACAGCGGGTGTCATGTCCGTGTACCTGTTCATGAAGCGATACACAGCAGAGGAAATGTACCGGCCCCATCAGGGCTTCTACCGGCCCCGACTCAGCAACTGCTCCGATTACTCCGGCCAGTTCCTCCATCCGGACGCCTGGGCCGGGCGCGGCCGCAGCGCCTCCTCCATCTCCTCCGAGGCCTCCGTCCAGATGAACTCCTCCAACTACCCCGCCCTCCTCAAGTGTCCAGAGTATGAACAGATGTCGTCGTCACCTTGCTGAGGGAGAGGATACGTGTTGGCGTTACAGGAGTCGTTTTGATCGGCCTGGATTTTGGCCTAAACATGTCCAGTATTTTGATATTACCCAGCTTGTATTACATGTACCACCTGTTAGAGTGTCCTGACGCCGACCTGATTCTCTCTAAACTTCCTTTTATTTGAACCTTTTGGTCCTGTGGAGAGAAAAAAGTGAACGTTGGCCAGTTCACACTCAGCTTGAGGTAGAAAAAGAGTTTGACCAGTTTGTACTTGTTTCTGCTTTGTATGTCATTTTTAGGAATAAGTGTCCAGTAATCTGTCGAACTGACAAGGGTGGGGGGAGGTGGTGCAGCTTCAACCTGCAGTCAGCAAGTCCAGCTGTTTACTTGTTGTACTGTCACAGTCCGGTTAGTGTTGTTGAAAGGAATACAGAGTGCACATACATACAAATTAATCCAGTTAGATCAGAGATGTGCACCAGCCGCTCAGGTGAAGGGTACAAGCCAGCTAGATCGGACGTCCTGAGTCAGCTGCCGCTGTTCAAGGCACTTGTCAGGTGAACTTTGTGTAGAAAATGTATTTTTTTAGCTAGAAGTTGATGAACTTTATCATGTTCAATTGCCACTCTGTAATCTGGAACACACACAGGTTGAGCAGGTAAACCTTCAAAACATGGGTTGGAAACAAAAACTGGGCTCTATCAAAGTGATAGAAGAAGAAATAGCAAAGGGATAAAATCACTTTACCAAAGTAAGAGAAGGAAGAAGTCTGGACGGGGAATGTGACTGTTAGTATAAAAGACTATGAAGCCAATGTGAATGTACGATGTGATGAACATTATTGAAAGAGATATAATTATAAATTTTAATTGTAGATAGATACCTATTTTCTTAATTTCCACCGTTGTAATGACAGAACATTATTCAAAGTATTGAACATGTACATTTCATGCAGCATTAAATGTAAGTAAACGTATCCCAGAGAAACATCTTGTCTTGTGCAACAACTTTACTTTAGTTTGATATGTTCTGAAACGTCTTGTTAATATTTAATGGTGCATGGTGTGAACTCCACCTATTATTAATGGCATGCAACATTCCATCACTTGGTCCAGGTGTTCCACCTGCTGTAAACATGTCTATTATGTATTTGTATTGATTCTCCAGAAACGTACATAAACCCAATAAGCAGACTGTCCTGAGCTAGAACCTGAAGTCTCACACACTGTTTCTGTACATAGTTTGATTATGTTAAACACTGTAAATATTTACTCTCCAGTGTAAACTGTATATATGGATTCATTTTTGTATAGAAAGACTTAAATATTGAACTCTGTTTGGTTGGTTGTTAGATAGATTCATCTGCAATACCTGTGACAGCTGCTTTGCCTCTGCATCACATTCAGAATGTGAGCTTTCGCGTATTATTATGTACATGTAAAGTATCCAGTTGATAGATATCTGTGTATTTTTTACAGTTCCACTTGATGATGTTAAACGTACAAACAGACTGTGTATACTTAAAGAAATAAAGTTGAATGGGGTTTGATAAACGTTACGTTTGTGTCCTCTCTGACTTCTCTTCCAGTGTCAGATTAGTTATCTTACAGTGACTTAATTCATAGTAACACCCTTGAATGCAGTGGTAAGAGTTACATGCAGGGTTTGAATTGTTTTTTAAGTCTTGACACTCAAGACCTGAGTAATTTTGCTTTACATGGGTCTTAAATTATAGAGTCCTTTAACCATCTTTATAGCTGTTAATAAGTTCAATCACTTCCCTGTCCTCCTCCGCAGCAGCTGTGAGGAGACTCAGAGCCACTAACTGTATCAGTCTCTGGTCTGGAGGAATCATCACACTCACACATTTAAGCCTCGGAGACAAGTGAACCACACAACGTGACTCAGATTGTTATTTTATAAATATAATTATGTAAGACCTTAGGACCTGTCTAAGTTCATAGACGACCGACCAGGAATAGAATCTTCAGTATTGTGGCGACTTGCGTGTCTTTGCTTGAAGTGTTCATCTCATTCCTCTTCTTCTTCTTCTTCTTCTTCGAACGAAGAGAAACTACTTCAGTAACAGAATTTCCTTGGAATCTATTAAGGCAGTTGATAATGATCAGATGGTTCATTCAATTTTTTCTTGGAAACCAAGGACCCACAGTCATTAGCACGTTCTATTACCCCACAGAGCCTTTGATGAACTTAGATTCTTACCATGGTGTATGATGAGGTGATCTACATACTGTAGTCGCTCTGTTTG
>CAAKHC010018741.1:35769-58269 GCA_901007825.1 Macroramphosus scolopax
ACAAGAACTCTCAATTAAGCCCTGCTGGGTGAACATAATCGAGTGGCACAAGAAGAGAAGATGCGTCTCAAACAGACTTTTGGTCCAACTTCAAATGGACAAATCCTGTTGATTTACTGGGAGCCACCAACTTCTTCTCCTTGTTTCAGCATCCACTTCCCTCTGCGGCTGCTCTTTTATTGAAGGACCTTGCATGTGTGTTCCTGGTTGAACATGTTTCATGTTTCCGTGGAGCATCAAAGTGTACAAGGTATTAATTATAAATACATCTGTTTACAGTCACAATGTAGGGACTCACAGAGTCTTCTATGTTAGTGAGGTCCAGAGTCCAGAAGCTTTGTGGAGACCAAAAACGCTGCACACCTACAAGCACAAATGTCTGTTTGAGGATTAAGACCTGGTTGTTTTGGCTTTTAGGTGTGATGGTGAAGGTGGTTTTGGTTCGGGTTTTGGTTAGGGACTATGAGAGTCCCCACGAGTGATGTAAATCAAACGTGTGTGTGTGTGTATGTTTGTGTGTTTGAGCCCACTGAATACATTAGTAAGATGTCAAAGGCGCCCTCTGAGAAGTGGAGCTAGAAATGTGATTCTGGGTTGCCGGGGGGGCAGGTTGCCATGGCGAAGCTATGCTAAGTAATAAAAGATGGGCTCTGGTCTCTGAGACGGACCGACTCTGGGGGAGATACCTCCCCTACTGAGCTCGGTGTCTTTCTCTCTCCTATTTCTATCTTTCTCACCATCATCTGATTATTAACTCGCTGGCATTCTAGATATTATTATACTGTTTTTATACTTTGACATCTTCCTTTATTCATCTTTGTAGAAAATAAAACGATTTATTCTTCTCTGTCATTGCTTCTCACTTGACATTTCAGATGGTACAAAAAAAATCCAATAACCTGACACATTGATCTCATAAATATAAGATGCAGACATATTGAATATATAACACAGTGATTGAGGGTGATGGTACATAAAGGAACCTGACCGAGGGTTGAAGAGTTAAAGAAGGCAGCGAGAGAAGTGGCTGATTGAGACATGATACTGGTGAGAGCGTTGTGAAGAAGAATGAGAGTTGAAAGAGACTGAAAGAGTGAGGTTGAGAGTGGAGTCGGTGAGGACAGACCTAGTACGACCCGCTCGGTCGGTTTCATCACTTTCCTGGTTTTTCTTTCGATCTCTTTCTCCAGAGGACTCCAGTTCCTTGTATACAAGGATGAGCCACTGATTTGTGGGTTTAGTGTAACGATTTATCTAAACAAACAAATCACGTCTTGTATCTACAATCATGAATGTGAGCTAACACATGACATTTCTAACATGGGCTCCTCTTTTGACCTTTCCCCGCGTCAGCAGTGTGAACTTTCTATTTACCAGACACGCTTAGTATTTGTCTTGGGTAGCACGATGGAGCATGACCTTCTCTTATCAACCTGAGAAGACATTTCAACCTGGGAGTGTTTGGACTGATTGTCTGCTAACGTGTCACCGCTGTGTCTATTGTTACAAAGTGTGGTTCGGGTTAGTTGTGTGTGTTCAGACATGTTGATCATTTAACAGGAATCAGCACCACTTGTGCATCTGTACATGTTTTGCATAGCACGAGGGAAGCTAATGCAGCTAATGACACGATGCTGCAGCCAAATCAGTGGACAGACTTCTAATTCAACGTCCTACCTTTCAATATTCATAACGCTCCAATGTTTTATTCTTTTAAAAGTGGAGGGAAGATGTTTCCCTCCTCTTTGAATACAATGTGCCTGAGGGCCTGAGAACTTCAGAACTACAGATCCAGAGCCGACTGTCCTCAAAGGACATTTGACACGTTTAGGTAAAGCAGGACAGTTCAGCATTAATTCAAATCTCCCAAAAACTTCAGTTTTCTTCCTGTATTTGTGTCATAAATTGATTCCATGGCTTCATATCATTTATCTTAATTGGAGATTTTCATCATAAAGACAATACCTGTTGTCATATCTTCTGCACAAAGACTGACAGTGCCGTTACTTCCATTCACACCTGATGTGCTTTGGCGTCTCCGCAGGTATCAACAAAGGAAGCTGTTTTCGGATCAATCATTTTCCAGAGGACAACGACTACGATACAGACAGCTCAGAGTACATCTTACGTAAGTCAGTGCAGCATCTTTATCTTCCGACACCTCAAACCCTTTAATCCTCTCACATTTTTTTTCCCAAGCGGTGATGAAGCCATCACAAGGGTGCTTAATGTGTCGTGACATCTCTCTCCCTCCCCCGTAAAAGCCCGGTGTCATGACGGTAATTGGACGTAGAGAAGATGAAGCATGCGCTGATGAGTAATAGGGCTTTCACAAAGCACAGGGGCGGAACACATCTCACAGTTGACCAAAGGTGGTTTCATTTATAAACATGTCACTTTGAACAGCTGGACAGGACGTTGTGTCAACTCCATTGGACGTCCAGGTTATTACATTTCAATCAATTACTTTTACTTGGCTGATCAGCCTCGACCATGCACATCACATTCGGTTTGTAGTTTGATGACTTGTGCCCCTCAGCAGCTGTTCCCGTCTTTGCTGTTGCCTGTCTTGATTAATTTCAATAAGATCATGAAAATGAAATCATGTATTTTTGCTCTTTCATTTCTAGTTTTAGGCCAGTTGCACCGTATATTTTTATTTTCAGGGCAGGTAAGGTTACTCTGAAATTTGCAGGTTAAAGAGTAGAATGCATTGTAGGATGCTTCTTATATTTATATCTTCTTGTTAAGAAGCTCATATACTACTCAGCTTTTCTGTTCCTCATTCTGTATTGATAAGGAGGCCACACTGTCTGTCCATCTATTACTCTCAGGTATCGTTCGAGCCTCCAGCCTCTTCCCCATTCTCAGCACCGTACTGCTGTTGTTGGGTGGCCTGTGTGTCGGGGTCGGACGCATCTACAGCAGCAAGAACAACATCCTTCTGGGTGCAGGTATCCTGTTTGTGGCTGCAGGTAGGAGGAGCTTGACAGTGCATGACGGATAAACAAATATTCTGTAGTTTTACAAGCGTCACATAACTCTTTCTCATCCGTCCTCCCATCAGGCCTGAGCAACATCATCGGCATCATCGTCTACATCTCCAGCAACGCGGGCGATCCCAGCGACAAAAAAGACGAGGAAAAGAAGAACTACTACAACTACGGCTGGTCCTTCTACTTCGGCGCCCTCTCCTTCATCGTGGCACAGTCGGTGGGCGTTCTCGCCATCAACATATACATTGAGAAAAACAAAGAGACGCGCTTCCGAGCCAAACGCGACTTCATCAAATCCACCTCCTCTTCTTCACCGTACACTCGTATCCCAAGTTACCGCTATCGACGCCGGCGCTCACGCTCCAGTTCGAGGTCATCTGAACCATCCCGTGAGCCCTCCCCAGCGGGAATGAAGATTGGAGGAAGTAACGCAGGACGAGGGTTACGGATGGGGTTGCCCATGGGAGATATGTCCCTGTACACCCTCAGCAGGGACCCTTTGGAGGGGGGAAGTGGTGCTGCAGGGCACTACAGTCCTGACAGGGACTTTTTGCAAGTCCACAACTGCTTCCAAAAAGATCTAAAGGATGGAGTGAACAGGAGGACGACGCCGGTATGAGCGCTGCCGCTGGATTGTTGTAAATAACAATAAGCTTGATGGAAAATGTTACATATTCAGCATTTTTATTAGAAGGACAATTCCTGCCCGGGGGCCTTTCAGGCAGCGATGCTGAAAGGTCAGAGCTCCAACTTGTTTCCATTCTGCGACAGAAAAGTGCCAATCTGTGTTTTTCATTCGGAGGAAAGCGACACTTTTTCCGATACTGGATGCAGATATTTTTAATGAGTTTCATTCTAAACTATGATACCTTATATTTGAAATAGTGACTCTCAGAGAAAGGCTGAAACGTGTTGTACTGGTTCTGCTATTCTTATAGTCAGGATTGTCAGGTGTACTTTGCCTGATAAATCCTTTTATAGACGTGATGCTCGATATAATAAACAAACGTTTATTTTATTCTGAAACACGTATCTCTAAAAGTGATCCATCATCTTTACAATCCAACATGATCCATGTGGTTGTTTGTTCAAACTCCTCTGAGTATCTGTGTATTGTACTGGTTTACGTTAATACAGCTGGTGCTAACTAAAGTATATCCCTTTGATAGTATTAAGCCTCCGCAACTGCCATTTAAATACTTTTACTACATCTCAAAAAACTCTCCCAAGTTTGTATCTGAGTCATGTGATAACTCTGTGTGTTACAGTTTGTGACGTGTGTGTGATGGTTCTGAAACACTGCCCCATATTTATACTATTCATTTTGTACATATGTATCAATAACAAGGCGCACAATAACGCCGCGACATTCCAGGACGCTGTGTGACGTGTCCGTGCGAATATTTGTCCAGTTATCTCTCCCTTCGCTCAGGGAATGTTTGTTGAACAAGGTAATTCACTTTTAGAGATGTAGAGCTCATCGCGAGAGAGAACAAACACGTGTTCTTATCTGAGCCACACAAACGGTTAAGTTGGTGTGTATAAAAAACAGAGGTGACATTTTGATGTATGTGTTCATTTACGCAGCTCCTGTTTCTTAATTTATTGCCTCGGTGTTCGGAGGGTGTTTGTCTGACACTTATTATTTTATTGTGCAGCAAAAAATGTTGTAGACATTATTGCATTATAGAGACTATTAGAGACTATATTGCATTATGATTAAATAATAGCTACAAATTCCTCAAAACCCAACTTTCTAATAACTTTGCTTGTGGTGTAAAGTAGAGTTCTGGTATTTTTTTAAACCTTCGCCATTTTTTCCGAATGTTTTTGGGCCTGAATGAGTAAGAGGGGGCCTTGTTGCCAGTCAGATTCTACACCAAGCTACTTCCCTACCTGAGGAGAAAATGCTGTTCCTGGTGCTGCAGACAGAGTTTAGCAGTTCCTACCTAAAGTTGCTGCTTTGATCCGGCATCAGCTCTTTTAGTGGACAAATGCCCCGCTGGATTACATTGCAGCTGTTTTGCAGCTGTTGGTAAAAGCTCTCATGCTCAATATTGGATGGATTCCAACAAAATGTTTGCCCTTATTTAGACCCTGAGGTGGGAAATAAGGCACATGTCTTAAAATATAATCATTATCATTATAACCTGTAATTATCCTTTAATACAAAATATGAATAGGGAATTGGTTGACTGAGGCAACACACCGCCACACACCCGTTGCCTCTACTCATTGAGGAAGTGTTTAGCTAATGACGCAGGGTTGATGGGCACGTTGTTCTCTGCTGTGAAGCTGCAGCAGACTGTGAGGCAACCACAGGCTGTTCAAGGTAATCAGCTAAGTTAATGGTCGGTTGAACTAACAGGCTCCCAAATGCTCAACCAGACTGTGAATATCTTGTCTTAATGTCTCCGAACGTGAGCTCAAGTAAAGCGGGTGTTGTATACAGTATGTGTCGCCTCTAGAAGTTTAAACTACTCTTTTTTTTTTGCTGTAACACATGCTTCACCGACCTCCATGTCAGCTTCACAATTGTTTCGCCAGTTGAATATTTTTAACAGCAGTTGGAATTTCTTTAATTTGGTCGTTGCTGTGTGAATCTGTGTCATGGCGGTCGCCATGCGTGTTCAACAACACAGCGCCGTGAGAGCGTGACAATTACATCCTCTCACCGCTATAGTTGTCTTTCAAATCACTGATGTGAAAAGGGGCCAAGCCGAGATTTATTTTTCATTTTGCATGTATACGATGTAAATTTGTGAAGCCAGACTAGTCTGAGGACCTTGTTTTCCCCCTCCAGCCCATGTGAGTGATGCCCCTTTATCCCTGTCCTCTATCCATCATCGAGGCTGTTAAGCTCTGCAAATTTAAATGCCATGGACCCGCACTGATATTTTCATCCACAATAAAGCCATGCCCTCGCCCTCTTGTCGTGTTTAGTGAGTGTCCTCCAGTAATTGAAAGGAGAATGGCCGGGTTACCTCTCCATGCAGAACTAGCCAACAAGCTTGTTAGTGCTGGTACCTTGCACAGTGAAGGATGGATAAAATAGCATTCAGCGGTCTGTATCCTGATATGCTGCCGTGACGAATGGGATCTGGAACAGCAGTTCATACTTCCGCTATCTTTATACTTGACCAGACACACCAGATGCCATCACAAATTATTTACAGCCAGCAAAATGGTTATTAAAAAAGCAATTCATCAGCCATGTTTTTAAACAAATAAATAAAAAGTTAGTCAAGGAAATAAGGACAAGACATGAATCATGTTTCCTCTTGGAAAGCAGACGAAGGCTCATTGTTTGACTAACAACATAATTACAAATGTAGCAGTGATTTTACAAACATTTGAGTAATGGACTGACATTAGACTTCCAAAAAAAAACAGATTGCAAAGTCAGTCTTGGTACTTGTGTTGGCATTAACTGTGAGCATGTCTCTCGTGGTGCAAACATGACACATGCTAATGAGAGCCTTTTGCTCATTGCATATGAGGAAATCAATATTTCATCAATAGTATGTGACCTTCTGTTTATTAGATCAACATGTGCTACAGAGGGAAAGTGGAAGCAAGATGCTCTTTCCTCCTGAGGGACTCCGTCTCCGCGGGCGCTCGCTCTCCCACCAAGTCCTTTTTGAAAATTTCAAATGGATGACTTTTTCTCTTAGAAGGGGTCCTGATACCGAGCTTCCTGTTGATAGTGGCTCCGTACTGTTGATCCAGGAGCCACGGGGATCCATCAGGATGACATCTGTCACTGTGCTGACGGCTGGATTTTGCCAGGAGCGGTTGGAGCTTTACCCTTTTCATTTGTTGTGCCACATGCACGGCATCATATCTTGATTGTCCAGACCTCAGTATCAAATTGAAATGAATTGAATTTGGCTAATTTCCATCTGCAGGAGTTGGGCAGATATAAATAGAGTGACCATATATTTCCTGAAATAAGGAAGGAGGCGACGGGGAGAAGTCCAACATACTGTTGTTCTGCAGACTCGTGAGTCCAGCCCCTCTCCAGGCTTTGGGTCCAGAGTGATTGCTGGGAGTGGCAGCGAGCCCAACTACATCTAGTCGGTAGTGCTCCATCTCCTGCACAAGCTCCATATCGATGGTAAGCTCCCCTCCCTGCCTGACTTCAGGAGGGAGCCGCAGGCTGCAGTTCCAGTGCAGCTCACAGACAATAGAGTGTAAAACACAGGACCCACATCACTGTCACATCAGATCATCTACACAAAGTAAACTCAACATACGTTGCACAGGATTTTGTGGCCCCATTAATAAATAAATGACTATGTCCACAGCATATAATGGAGTTGTCAGAAAGATTTCAGAGTTGGAATGAGAGTTAAGAAAAAGATAATGAACGATTTTATCTTGTCCTTGTCTGTATGTGATGAAGGTTATCGGTTGAATTAGCACAAAAGGAAAACCGTGGAATGAAACCCCACTAGAGATTATCAGACTGGCCTCATCCCTGCTGGACACGTAGCGAATACTGAGCCGGACAGGAACCTGAATATCACATTTGACTGCAAAGGTCTGATGAACATCAGGAGGAAGATAAAGCATGACAGAGCAAACAATCCTGTGATCAAGGAAGAAGCTTTATGTCGTGCTCCGCCTCTCCTCTTTTGTCAGTATTTAAAGTTCAAAGCAGAGAAACATTCATCTATACTGGTATTTTAGTCACACATTTATTTTAAACAAATGTTGTGAGAAACGAATGAATGGTGAGACACGAAGAAAGTTCTTCAAATGTTGGTATTGATCTTCTTGAGCGCGAACATGACAGCGTTTGTGTCCATCAATATGGGAGCCAAACTGACGGCTTCCCCAACACAATAAGGATTATGTGAAGATAACAGCGTGTCACAGTGTCATGTCGGCTCCAGTGGTAAATCTAGTCACCTTCAAAGGAAAGACTGTAAATAAATACTGTATTTATTAAACCCCTGTCGAGTTGACTCACTGACTTCAAAGTACAGTTTAATTATTCCACTTCAAATGCTGCAGAAATTGAACTTTTGGTTCATGAGGTTGTCACTCACCTGATGTGGACTCACAATACATAAACAAAAGACTATCCCAGCAGCAGGCAGAGATTACTGTGTAAACTACATTACAATGCATTTTCATAACGTGCTGAGGAAAAAGAATCTTCAGATTTTATAGATGAGGAAACAACAATTAAATTCTGAATAAAAGATAATTAAACATTTTATCAATCATGAGTAATGACTAGTTACATTATACCATGTGATCTTTTCAGCGGCATCCGACTCCAGTTGGTCTGGCTGGCTCGGCCCGAATCCTAAACATCCTAAATGGGAGAATGTCACACCTTTCAGAGCTCATTGACGATGGAGACAAGATTGATGAGCCTCCTGATACGATAACCTTAACGTAAGTGATGGATTTGATGGGTTTGACCAACGTGTGAGGCATCAGCTGATATTAGCTAATGTTAGCTAGAGTTAGCTAATGTTAGCTAATATTAGCTAATGTTAGCTAGAGTTAGCTAATGTTAGTTAATATTAGCTAATGTTAGCTAGAGTTAGCTAATGTTAGTTAATGTTAGCTAGTGTTAGCTAATGGGACAACGGTTAAAAAAGCTAATTTCTAACCCTGAACACTTGTTAGCCGTGCAACAACAAAACCAAGATGTTTACACCAACTAAAGCCAAAGACGACTTCACTGTGTTCCAGAAAGTGACCAATGACCCTGTAACATATGTGGTTATCCTTGCGATTGAGAGGCAATCAGGATAAACCATAATCAATGTAGCCTTGTGTTCTCTGTGATTGAGATCAATAGCGTTGAATGGTTCATGTTCTGTACACCATTGACCCACAGGATGAGATTATTCCCTTGAATGACATTTTGAAGAGGCAGATGCCCCCCTGAGGACTCAAACCTACACTTGTGGCTTCACCGTGGGTTTATTAATGACACATTTTAAAGGTTGAAGCAGCCAATGTCTGTGAGGTCAGGGGTCGTTGCTCCTCTGGGAGTCATTAAGTCGGTGCCATCATTCAAAACTATGTTGTGCAGTGTGAAGAACTGGCTTGAATAAAGGTTACTGGTGGATTGTTTGTCTGGTAAATTATCCAGATCACCAGACGCTGGAGTGTAATGCGGGACACACACACACACACACACACACACACGCACACACACAGACACACACACACACACACACACACACGCACAGAGCAGGTGTATCTCTCCTCCCTTATACGGCTTCAGGCTGCATACGTTTCAGCTGTCTCTGCTATTTTGCCACACTGACATAACTTAGAAGCTATTTTGTCTTTAACTAACATGAGCTTAAAGTCACCAAACGCACTCACACCTGCAATAAATCATTCTCACACAATTTAGGAGGCTTGGCAAATTTTACCAAAATAGATCGGTATGGTGTCAGGTGAATGTTTTTTCGATGAAGTACAAAGCAAAGATAACGACGTCTCCAATTAGAGTCCTTTATCCCAAGAAAAGTTGAGAGAAAGAAAGGGGTTATTTTAGGGTATCCAGGCTGGTGTTCGGCAATAGGTGTGACGAAGCCGGAAGGTCACAGTCTATAACAGAGCTAAGACAATGGACCCAGGGCTAGATTCAACAGGTGAAATGTCTTTCCAATTTTCTTCTCAGCAGGAGGGTTCAAATCCTCGTTGCTGCAGGACAACAGCACCCTCACCAGAGTTATAGGCTCCCATTGGTATCAAAAAACCTTTTGAAAACAAGATATATATAATTATTTCATTAATGGGAGTATTTACTATGTATCCTTTACTGGCTCTTTGAGTATTAACTATGTAGGAGCGTAACCCTTGTAATCAAAATAATCAAATCTAATTTACTTAAGGACTTTAATTTAATTTATTTTCAATGGACTCCACAAGGCATCAAAATGCAATGCACCCTGGGATATAATTAGTTTATATAATTAGTTTATATCCCAGGGTGGTAGGTGGTTATGATTGACCGGCCCTACAGCGGAGGACTACAATCATCTTTAAGCAGTTGTTTGTGTTGGTTTGCAGTGTTTTCTCCAGTTCTATTTCGTGGCTGTGAGGACGTTTTGACATTAACGAAGGGGAAGTGGGTCACAATGGTTATAAAGGGACTCAAAGTGGGACAAGGACTAAAAAAGATAAACCACTGTGCTTCACTGTTGGGACTGACTCACCTGTTTGGTCTTTTCTTTTGATATGAAGTTTGTTTTCTATCTGTTTTGTCCTTCTATGAGAACGTATATCTCAATGTCAGTGTGCAGACTGCTGGATTGTTTTTAGTTATTAGAGGAGAGAGCAGATTAACACTGCTGTGTACAGGACAGGTCCACACATCGCTGCGATCACTGAAGCAAAGGAGGCAGATGATGAGTTCGCCCAACATCCGAACAGGAATTTTATTTAGATGATTATTATTTTGGCATTTTGCCTTTACTTAACAACTGATACTGGAGGCGTCCCACAAGCATATGGATCCATAAGTTGCAGGCCAGATGAAAAACACCAGGAACTATTTGTTGCAGAGTGGTCCCATGATCTTCCCCTTGTTGTATGTGCGTGCGTGCGTGCATGTTGTATTTTGTTGTACCTATCCCTAGTACAACAAAATAAATGAAATAAAAAAGTAACTTATTAAAGTTAAATGTACGAAGTAGTAGGGAATGATCAATTATAGACAAATGAACATCCTTATACTTTACTTTGTACTTCAGTCAAGATGTTCTCTCTGCTGACATTAAACAAAACTTGATGTGTGTGGTTTTAGGATGAGTGTCAACTGAGCGAGCTAACTGGCATTACTGAGAACAGTAATGTTATTCCAGTGGAACCGACATGGTGCTCTGTATAAATCACTTTCCCCTTGAATAAATAGTTTACAGAGACAAACCCACACTGAAGCAGTGTTATAGTGAGTCGGAGAGCGAAGACAGTGTCTGTAGATCGGGGGAATGTTGAAGCAGGGAAACTATTCTCGCAACGCTGAAAAGTCCATTTGAAATGGATCAGAGAGACTGTTTATGCAGGTTCACTCATGATGGCACGTTATGCATCTCCAAAGCGACGGAACTGTAATCTGATAACTAGCAGCCTGACAAATAGGCTCGCCAGTCACATTAATAGCATTTGACCCCACCCCCTCTTCCAAGCACCCACCAACATTTGCAGAAGCCCCCACACCCGTTGGCACACCCAAGGCACACAGTTGGTTTGGTCATCAACTTTCCTGATCTACCTCAACAGCTGTACGTCTAAACTTGCAGCTCCTCGGTTGTACAACAACTTACATTAAGTAGGGAAACAGGCTTTTACAAGTAGGACAGAGCAGCCTGGCCCCTTTCCCTTCGAACCAGAGGCACAGATTCACAACAGAGGGAGAGAGACAACACAAAGAGACTTTCTGGGAGGTTTGCTGCAGTCACAGAGGAAGGAAGCTCCTTGGACACTGACTAGTGACACTGCACGACATCCATTTTTTTTTGTTAGTAGGGGAACAGTAATCACTGAGTTCACCTGGAACCATGCACAAGCGCACCAAGATCAAGCTTGCCATTTTTGTGTTGCTGGTGGGTATGGCTTGCATGTTCACAGCGGTGGTAACGGACCACTGGGCAGTGCTCAGCCCACGGGTGGAGAAGGTCAATGGGACCTGCGAAGCTGCCCACTTTGGCCTGTGGCGGCTCTGTAAGAAGCACATCTACATCAGCTCGGAGAACTACATAGAGGGGCATGGCTGCGGACCCATTAGTCTGCCTGGAGGTAAGAGGAAATCTGAGCTTTAGCGTTGGTGATTGGGAGATGGAATTACATTACAGGGCAAATGTCACTTTCCGACTCTGTAGCTCAGCTATTTGGACCAATAAACTGTGTTTCTGCACTGTACTTATACTTGTGTACAGTGTGGACGGTAGCTTGGTGCTCATTAGCTTTGACACTTCTAATAATAGATGTAATGATGCAGGTTCACAAGACATGTCATACAGAACGCCATGATCTAACTAGACTGTTCCAACTTGTGCACTTCTTCATAATACTTTATGGGAAAGATAGTTTCCAGGTATCAACGTGAGTTTGCTTAATTGGACTCCAGAAACACACGTGAAGAAAAATATTTACATTTTTTTATATTTGGTATGAAGTTTCAACTGGAGACAGATTTTCCTGAACTAAACACTGACTTGCTGCACTATTCTGGGTGAGGATTTGTTTACTAGCAAGGCCAGCTGACTGCAGACACTCCATGCATCACCTGACTTATACTGTCACCATACAGAGCATCCTCAGGGACTTTACCGCTCAGATATTTTTGCCAGAAAAATCCCTGTACGGTAATTAATGCGTCTCAAGTTTCCTAATGATCCTTCAAGAAAAACCCGTATGGAAGTTCAAAAAAATTAGGTATCAATAGTTGCAGGGAAACAGCGGTAGATTGGTACCCTCCATTATTTTTAATTAATTATTGGCAAGTTTTTGCCAAAGTACAGTAACCACCTTTTAATTACTACACAAAAACCCTCAAATTATTTTTGTGTAGTTGAATCTTACAAGCATCCACAGGTATATTCTTTATTTTTTAAGTAACTAAGAATTATCTTGATGTTGCTGGATATCTAGAAGGGTTTTTAAAATCTCGTAAAATAAACTGTTGATTTTCTAACTATCCAACCACTCAACATTAAATATTTAATATTGTCTAAGAGCACTGCCTCTATTTTCTCTGTTTTGATTATTGAAATAGTTCTTTCTAGAAAACATAGTCGATTTGGAAATAGTGTGCTCAGTGTAACAAGCGTATTATATTAGACACTCTTCAAAATGAATACAATTGATGCCGAGAGTGTTGAGAAGTTGCTGACTGGCAATGACTCACATCGCGTTCAGATGTGGTGAGAGTCGGTAGATTGATAGCAGCCCTGAGTTATCTGAGAGACCATCACCTGACAGTCGGATGTCATCTGAGCCTGCGTGTCACTCGCATGTAAATAAAACATGCCAACAAATTAATCAGACTCACGAACCTGAGAAAATAAGTTCTAACTGCGGGTGAGCGTTGGACTTTGGAGAATCCCAGACACTGACTGCAAGCTATTCCAGGAGCAGATGAAATGCCAGAGGGGCTTTCATCTTCGTAGGCATGCGCTGAATATACAATGTCAGCTCAGCCCAACCAGACATACAGCGAAATCATCACATTGCAATGACAAATGGCAACTAATGCAAATGGGACTTATTAGATTATGGTATGATGTGTGTGTGTGTGTGTGTGTTTTGTAATGGCCGCCATGGCAGCCTTTGTTGATGAACGCAGTACGTCTGGTGGAGCTCCATCAGCCTCCAGTGAATCCTGCAGGTCCAGGAGCTGTATTTGGAAAGAACACTTATTGTTTATCATAGTTGCATGGCCTCACAGAGGTGTCAGCCTGTGATCCGAAGCAGGACTAATGCAGCATGTGAGGAGGACAACGTGAAACCCTCATCTGGAAAATATGGATTGAGTTTGTATTGTGTATGTGTGTATTAACTTTCTTTTTCCAGGGCTATTTTAGCTTTAGGTGCCTCTTCTTTGAGTGAGGATCTTTATATATTATCTTTCTGAGTGAGCCTAGAATAAGCATTTGGAAATTTAAGGTTTAATAACATTTTCGTCATTTTAATGGACACTTACAGGGAAAGAGAATTTCTATAGTGTATGAGCTCTGGCTGTAGATACCGAGACACACATTTTCATGCGATGTCTTCAGATAATGCTGTACGAAGTGCACGGCAAGCAGACATTGCTGATACAAATATAGGCCACGTAAATACTCAGCTGTCTTGGGTGGAAGCTGGTCGGGTCAAGTGTTCACACCAAGTGTTCATGCCAAGTCCAGTGTTCCTCTGAGTGACGGGGCCACATGGAAGACTAAAGCCGAGCTTTAAGTTCTGCTGTCCAACCAAAGTATTCCCACAAGACCTTCCTGCAGCTTCACTCTCCCTGCAGATCCAGCTGAAACCAGCAGTCTTTATCTTGCATGAGCACTCAGATGACATATCCTCCCAGAGATAGGCGCTACATTAGATGCTGGGGAAGTCCCAATGAGGCCTTTCGCCCATGTGCTTCTGTGGGTTAATGGCCGTTTCAAACCCACCTGTTCCCGACTTGGAGAATGAGCATTCCACAGTCTGTCTGTGGGTATTGGGGAGAGATGTTTAATAGTCAATTTAATAAATGCATTCATTCATTATTTCCCAAGAAAAAAAGACATCAATGTTCCCACAATAAATGTAATTTTGGTGGCATGTGCACGTGTCGGCACTTCTTCAATAGTACTTGGAGGACAAAGGTTACAACATAGAGTTAACAGATAAACTCACAGGTTAAGAGGTCTGGGCCAAGCGAAGCGTTTGCTGTAGACTAAATAACTCGCTGAATAAGCTGTTGTGACTTCCAATGTCCTCATCACATCCTCGGTAAGATGATGGATTGCCCTCTTAGTATCAGGGAATGCTTTACAGAGCTTGCCAGCAAGGCCTAATGGAAAGCAGACGAACAACAAGTGGTACACAAGTGTGCACAAGTGTTCTTCTGTGGCAGCGTTTCATTTACGGATACCAAACTTATCCGTATCTTTGCTGAAGCTCGCGCTCTAAAGTTGGCACTAGAAGGTGTTATTAGCCGACACACATCAAGTCATGTGGGAATGAAGCTGCTTGATATAGGATAATGAACTTGAAGCGTCCGCTGCGGGCCAAATAAAAGCTCCACTTAAATACACATGACAAAGCAGATGCAGAATTTACAAATGAAAAGTCGCTTGGCCTGCTGGGAGTTTTTATACACTTTTTAACTTGGTGTCTGAAAAAAAAAGAGCGCAGCCTCGCACCATGTATCAGAGGAAGAATGTACATATATGTTCTTAAAAACGAGAATAATCACAGTAACAGGAAATGTGTGATGTTCAAACACAGCTTTTTATCCTTTTGAATTCAAGGTTTGACTTGGGAATAGTTGGCGAGCCTTTATTATATTTTGCTGGTGAAAAAACACTGGAGCCTGTTGCTTAGTAACAACCTCTGGCCAGTCCCTGTCCTGATTCATAAAAACATGCACTATATGGCACACAGCACAGAAAGCTGATAGAATGTGGACTGTGCTCGGGGAAAAAAAGGAGTTTATATTTACTCCCTCGCAGGGCCACCTTCCATCTTTCTAGCTTATTTTCGTGTTTTTCAGGGAAGACAGGAAAATGATCTACCTTCCCAGCATGGGTCATTGAGCTCTAACAGGGATAGGATGACACGCAGCACCAGACGTTTACACATGAAAGCATTTCACTGGTGTCCCTTGGTGAGACTGTATGGAAACAGGGATTAGGGAAATGCATGTGAGTGGAGAGACCCTACTGAAATACACTTGCCTTTGCGTGAGATATGAGTGTCAGTGGTCTGATGTTACATACTTCAGCCTTCCCACCCGCTCTGCTAACATGCATATACAGTACGAAGGCCTCAACCATTTCTTTTTAATGTAAAGACATGCTGCAGCTTTCAGAAACACATGTCACATGAAGTAAAGCCTCATGTATTTAGTGTGAGCTGCTTTATGAGTATGTTCATGAATTATCAATCCCATTTTTCAAACGTCAGTAAAGCATGTGGTACAGTAGTGAATACTTGACGGGAAACCAATCGTGTGTCTAAAATGTACTCAAATGGTTATTTAAGGTTTATTCTAGTGTTCACTAAACCAAATCCGTTATTGGTGCAAATCCAAACGGTTTAGCACCTCGTCTGCATGGAAAAATGCAACGTGATATCAACAATAAAAAAGTTTTTACTTCACAGGATCTGTAAACAGCGCGCCTCCATTATATTGGGAATATAATCCTCGAGGTATCAATGTGATCCGTTTGAAAATCAATGTGAGAGAGATCTGAGACGGTGTGAAGTGTTTGCCACCGTATCATATTCACACAATAGAAGGTGGAGTGCAAACATATGTGGGGTAAAGCTGTGAAAACGTTTAGCGGCGTATGTCATTGTTTTGCTTTTTATGATCTGCAGCTTTTCTTCCCGCTGCCCTGCTACCCGCCCCGATGACAGGCAGAGTTAGCAGCTAGCTGAGGGAACTGAGTGCGTTAAATTTTACGAGGTGATATCATGTCGTAACATTTTACAACTTGATGTGAACTTAATTCTATTTTCCTTTTTTTCCACAGAGGAAAACTGCACTTACTTCGGACACTTCACTCCGGGGAAGGACACAGAGATATTTGAATATAAAACACAAAAAGGTAATTGTTGCTTGTTTGGTTCCACTGTGCAGAAGCGCCGCTGTCAGCGGGCCAACTGTGACATACACTGTACTACTTCAAAGCATTCTCCCAAAATTTGGTAACAGCAGTGACTGCAAACCTCCCCTACGATGGCTACGTTTAATCCCTTCTGTATTGATATGAGAAATAGGAGATTCATTTCTGGATTCAATTCAAGAATATGTTCCTTGGAACAGTCGAACCTGTGTTCTCCAACCGATCTCATCTGCTGCTGCTGCTCAGCTGCATCGTTCATGTTCCACATCTGAACCGAACCTAACTCGGCGATGTCACAACAGATGTATTAGATTGTGAAAATGTGTGCATTATACTGCACACACCCTAATGCAGGCGTTCATGGGTAAATCCTAAAACAAACACATGAGCAGTATCTCGGTGCTGAGAACGAGCCCTACGGACACAGAATGCAAGTTTTCTGAAATGATTGCATTATTCACTCTTGAGGAGGCTATTTGGCTATACCATAATGGTGCATAAGGTCGACTGAACAGAGTGGATGCATGTCGCCACAGGCACTTTCATCCATACAGTTGGACTTTCCACCAGAGGGAGGTCACCGTAAAACAAAACAACTCAAGTGTAAAGACGTTGCAAGTTGAGAACAGAAGAACGGGATGGTTCCTCATATGTTTGACCTAAATAAGAAGACGACTCGTTTAAGGATCTGTCTAGTTCCGGAGGCTCACGAAGCACGAATGATCCAAACCTACCTCACATATCTGTATTGTGTCCAGGCAGCACTCCATTACACATTGTGTGTTTAATTCTCCCTCGAGAAAAGCAGTGAGTGTATCCCTACATACGCAGAAATCATCCCACAAACATACACATGAACCGATATTTACTGTACACACATGCTTATATCTGAAACACGTACATGCATCACAATAATGGGCACATATGATACAATTACTTGCCTGAATTAAGTACCGAAAGTTAAATATTGTCTTCTCTGAGTCGGATGTTTTAAGGACTGAGCAACATACCGATGAGGAACGTCCTGTAAGACTGAAAGGCTGATGTCTTTCTGACACCTAACTCGCTCCCGATCAGCAGAAACTTTAGTGTTTCAGACCGAGTTAACCAACAAGCTGCGCTCAGAGAACACAGAGAAGGGTGAGGATGCGGCCCATCCTCCCCTGCCAGCAGAAGATCAAGGCCCTTTCGCCCAAAGGAATGCCTCTCCCTCGGGCACGGTTCAGGCAAACAGGCGGTAGATCAAAGGCCTCGCATCCTATCAACCTCTCTGCTTGAAAAAAAAAGCCAGCTGCTGTTCATGTTACACAAACACACTTTATCTGTAAACACAGGGCGACGACATTCAAAAAGTATCATTTAATTGATTCTATTATAGAATCATTTGTGTTGCCGAAGCTTAATTTGTTCACATGTGTAAGATTAAAGCCGACCTTATCGTTCAATGAATGGATGATGTCCAAAAGCGTACGTTAGGCAGGACCACGTACGAAAAACAGAATCCAGGGCAACATGCCAGTCAAATATATCAGGATGCAAAAAACATGTCAACATTATGTGCACTAATTTTTGCTTAAATTCAAAGCAACTACAAAATCAAAGCCTGATTTCAAGCGGCCGTGTGTCTTCCAAATAAATGATTGTTACTTGCTGAAGCAGTGACTTCATATTGATTCATCATGTTGTGTCCCGGTGGCCACTTGGGGCTTAGAGGTTTAAAGTACCAGCTATGAATCACAATGTCCGCAGGTCAATCCCAGTTATGTTGTTCACTCCCTGTTATCTTCCTACTGGCAACGTCTGCTAAATATGGAATATGTGCATATCAATAAAAGGTATTGAATCATGTGAACAAAATGAAGAGTCAATTTGATTGAGCTTTGATTGTTTAATATCTTGGGTGAGTTCATGTCCTCACTGTTGGTCGCTTTCATTCCAGAGTACAACATCTCGGCCGCAGCCATCTCCATTTTCAGTCTGGCCTTCATGATCTTGGGGTCATTGTGTGTTCTGGGGTCGTGTACTGGCAAAGGCAAAGGAAGAGACTACCTCCTCAAACCTGCCGGCATGTTCTTTGCATTCTCAGGTGGGTTCAGTTAACTAACATTTCCCTGCTGCATTTCCAGTTTAGAACCAAAACATAGACGTGAAGGTCACATCATTTGTCTCTGCTCACCCGCAGGTCTTTGTGCCTTCATCTCACTGGAGGTGATGCGTCAATCAGTCAAACGCATGATTGAGAGTGAGGACACAATCTGGATTGAATACTACTACGCCTGGTCCTTCGCTTGTGCCTGCGTTGGCTTCGTGCTCCTGTTTCTCACCGGCATCGCCCTCCTCCTCCTTTCAATGCCCCAGATGCCCAGGAATCCCTGGGAGACGTGCATGGATGCTGAGCAGGAGCCGGCTGAGTGATAGCGAGACCGACGGATCATTTCAGGATGCGATTGCTCGGTTGAAGAACAAGAGCTGGTTAAATTCAAGAAAACACTTCTGGTTTTGGTATTTGTGGACCATAGCCATGATGGGAAAGTCCCCTCCCGACCATAAATCATGTTGGAAATATGATATTTTGACAACAAAATAGGTTTTGTTTATCACGTTTAATCAGTAAAAATAAAGACGTCCTCTCAAATCTCAAATCACAGGAAGATCAGACAGGCTAAATAGGACGTGCAATCATTACCGTGGGAACTTTAATCACATTTCTCCCCTCTGCTGAATCAAGTCGTTACGCACACATTGGTTAGAAAAAGAGCATATAGTGACGCTCAGTTTAAAAATATTTTATGTACTGCATTATGTATGATATCTTGTACATATCGAATGTTCATCTTTTAAGTTTTGTCATCATCACTCAAACAATTGCAGGAACTCTCAATGTGTATTATATATATATATATATATATAATAAACTCACTTGAGATCTCTTGTTTAGTTGTACATTTATATAAAAAATTTGAGGAAGACAAATCCATTAAATCACGTTTATAGTTAAGTACTAGCACAGAACATCAACACAGGGTGCGCCAATGGTCATGTTGGAATGGGTCCAGTTCCAGCAGGTGCACATGTAAACTCTCTAACGGCTCCGACACAGATCAGTGACAATAAGTTCTCTCTTCATTTTCATGTGTCCTGACAAATCTGATGCATGTGGCAAATTGTTATTTTGCATATCTCTTTGTCACTAATAGAAAACAGGTCTATGTTTGCCAAGCTGTAACCGAACCGGCAGACTGTTGAGGACCTAGTTCATCAAACATGCTGGTTTGGTTTAAAATAGTATGAAAATATTAGAGGGATTCTAACTGCTTTTGGTTGAGTTAGGTTTGGAAAGAAGTAAAACCTCTAAGGGCCTTTTTTGGTGGGGAGACTCTTACTGGGTCTGCATTTAATGAACTGTTTAATGTTGCTGACCTTTTTCTCGTGGAGATATTGCCTCATTACAAGCATAGTCGGGAAATATAAATAAATAAAAGAAACGTCATCTGGGTGCAGCAGGAGGCTAATTTGCATATTTTAGAATTGGTAAAATAATGAAAAATGTCTATTCTATTCACGGTACCTATGTGTATTCAGACATGCTAAAAGTGAATATTCAGTGCTGCATGTGTGAGCTGCAACCATCCACGCCATTAGCTTATTGTTCTGGACTAAAGCTCAGTTTGTTTATTTATTTCTTACATTTCATTTGATGTGTTTGTTGCTTTCTCTTAATTGAGAAACAAAACTTTGCAGTTCCTAGTCTTTAGTCTTTTTCTGCCATTATAGCATTTTATGAATGCAGTATATTGTGTTTGTAACTTGGTATAACTTTTTAATGCAAATAAAATCTTAACTGACCTTAAGTGATGTTTGTAATGTTTCCTTTGCTTTCATGTTCCAGAGAAAAAGGTGCAAGAATAAGTTGATTAAAGGGACAAGCTATTGCTGCTTTTTATGTTACATTTGACTTACTTTTCTACCTATTTTTGTTGTTGAATCAGGTAAAATGGTCAGAAAAAAAGACAGTTCAAGCGGATTCAATAAAAACACTTTAATAGAGAAACAAATAAAAAATGAAAATAACCCTTTGAAACACAGTCTAAATCCTTTACTATCACCACCATCAATGAAATGAAGAGTAAAACAGATCTATTCATTACTTTGTACCCACAAGGGGGGAACCAGTGGGGCTGGGAGGCTGGGTGAACAGGTGTGCCATTGATTCACTGCAGCGAGGGAGGAACAGAGCAGAGCAAACAGAACAGGAAGAGATGTGGCATTTATAGAAGGCTGAACACTGTGCTCTCTACTGGCTGGGCGAGAGGTTGCTCCCTTCACATGTGCCACGCACAAGTTGGTCTGCTTTTGTTTTCCATAAAAAGGCAACACAATGTTCTCAATGTATTATCAAATTCATACATTGGTGCAAAATGGGTGGAAACATTTCAAATCTGAGCGAAGGAGCCTATCAAACAGATTTTTGGAAATTTACAGAAGGGAAATACAAAAATGACTAATTCTCGAATTATAAAAATTTGGAAATAAAATCCCTTTTTTATTGTCTTTGGCTCAATCTCCTCTGCTTAAGAAATAAATAAAAGTGTAGCTGAGAAGCGGTGAAATATTAGTATTGCACAACTTCAGAGATTAGCCAAAGACCGCCTTGTTTCCCCCCCAAAAAAACAAATATAAAAAGCTTTCTAATTACGACACACCAGGGAGCAACCTCAGCTTTAGCCCTGCGGAAACAAAAAAACATACCTGACCATTACATATTTGACCGACGTGTTAGTAAAATATTAAAATAGTTGTTGATAATGTCACAAGTCATCGTACACATCAAATAATATACCAAAGTTTGACTCTGTAGGTTGAACAAAAGCGTCTTTTTTTCATCCACAAATCAATACAAACCGATGAAACCAGGCGGTCATCTGAACATGCATGAAAAGAAAAAACAAAACCATGTTGATTGTAGTACAGCTGTGAAGTGGCGAGAAAGTAGAGGACAAATCCAGCAACATATACTTAAAAATACATATTGTACAGTGAAATAAGTTGTCGTATACTGCGGCAACATAAGTTTTCGTCTTCGTCACATCAGCCGCACACCATCTTCAGAAAAACTAAATGAAACAAAACAATCTAAAAAGTCACAACAAGAGGTTGCAACGAACAACTGGGCTGATGTTTCCATTTCCAGAATTCAATTTTTTTTGTGAATTTGCATAATTAAAAAGGGCATACCTCTTACTTTGAACAGCTTCTAAAAAATTGAGGCGCTCCCAAAATTCTTGTTTGTAAATACCTAGAAAATGCATATTTACATTTATGTGTTGTTCTCTGCTAAGTCAAAAACATCTGGCCCACTCAATCACAATGTGAAAACTGGAAATAAAACCCTAGCTTTACGGGGTCCTCCGCCGACTGTTCAAAACACAGCGTCACATTTGAGAGAGAGCTAAGTGACCAAAGGCCGAATGCAAATCAGGACACATTGGAATGATTTTTTTTTTTTTTTTTCTTTTTACCAACCTCACCAGATGTTTTAACAATTAATGAATCACATGTAGCAGGAACAACCACTGGATGACTGTTTCCAGTATTGCTTTCATCATCACAGGATAAAAAGGTATAGCAAGAACTGACGTACATGAGACTAACAGTCTTAATGATCAGGGCTTCAGTAATTTAGCAGTTAAATTCATGCGCACGAAGCTGTGTGGGTCTTCTCATGTGTCAATGTTTAACAGGTAACTTGCCGACTGGGATGAAGTCGTGAAGGTCACTGTGTTACTTTACTTTTAAGGGACCCTAGAAAAATGTGGCTGGTGCAGATGAAAAGCATGAACGGAGCTTTTTTCAATTAAAAGAAACGCGGATATATAAATCAGATCAGACTGTGAAAGTGAATAATTGGATAACAGGATTTACCAGGAACTTATTCTGCAAGAGTTGATACACTATCATCGAACATTTATTATTACTTATTGTAGAGTTACTTTCACTAAGTGACTTCACATTTTGGTTAAATCTCAAGCAGTGGGTTGAATGCCCTGCAATCAGAGAATATGATTAAGAATTTGAAATGCTTTTGACTTGTGAAAGGAAATGCTGTACGTTCATCAACATCAGATCAGAAGAGAGAGAACGGGTTGTTATTTGTCATGAAGGTCATATTAATCAGGAAATAAAAGATTGTCTTA
>CAAKHC010018741.1:61381-119691 GCA_901007825.1 Macroramphosus scolopax
AAAACTTCTTTCACGTTGTCATTATGGGGTATTTTGTGTAGAATTCTGAGGCAAAAAATTAATTTATTCCTTTTTTCAATTGGGCTGTAACATAAAAGAATGTGGGAAAAGTGAAGCGTTCTGAATACTTTCCGGACTGACTGTATATATATATATATATATATATATATATATAATATACTTGAAGAGTATGAAATGCTTCAGTAGCTGCAGTTGCATTCACTCCCCATTTCATGTGTTCACGGAGGATCTCCTCACTGCTCCTCCTCCTTACACCTCTGTGCACAGAAGATGATGTTCACAGTCAGGAAGAGGAGGACGGAGATGACAGGAGAGTTCAGCTGAGCTGCAGGGACAGTAGCGCTGCTGCTGCTGTTGCTGCCGCTGCCGCTGTCGTTGTTGTTGTTGTTGTTGTTGTTGCTGCTGCTGCTGCTGCTGCTGCTGTTGTTGTTGTTGTTGTTGTTGCTGTTGCTGCTGCTGCTGCTGCTGCTGCTGTTGTTGTTGCTGTTGCTGCTGCTGCTGCTGTTGTTGTTGCTGCTGCTGTTGTTGTTGTTGTTGCTGCTGCTGCTGCTGCTGCTGCTGGTGGTGTTGATGGTGAAGTTGCATCAAGTGGACTTGCTCCTGCCTGCTGGGCTGAGCCATGATAGGTAGTCCATATGGAAGGCCATGACCCTGGTTCCCTAATAGGTGGTTCTGCTGTGGTGGGCTCACTGATGCAGCTCCACCATGGGACCATTGGGCCTCTTGCAGAAGGTATTTGACCTGGGAGGGAGGTGGGCTGGCAGGGTGGGCTGATGTCTGATGTGGGTAGCTACCAGGATTGTAAATGGGGTTCCCCGTGTGATGCTGCTGCTGCAGAGCTGTGTTGAGAATGTTGTTGTTAAGGAGATCACGGCCGGCTTCATGGGCATACGGCCCTGGTGGATAAGGGCCAGCATGATTGGATGTGGCAGCTAAGGAAGATGAAGGGTCACCTGAGGCACGGGATTGGGATTGGCGGTACTGGAGGAGGCGAGATTGAGGTGGGGGTTGCATCTCATTTGCTTCTCTGGGTTCAGGCTGCTCCTGTAGGGGGATCTCTCTCAAGAGGCCTGTGTACCTGAGGATTGAAAATGAACTTGTTTAGCATGTTTTAAGCACCAGCTAGGAAAATAAACTAATTTGGGAAAGATAATAAAGGGGGTTAATGAAAATAAGAAACGGAGAACATACGAACAGAAAATGATAGACATGGCAAAGTACGATTTCAAGCAGTTATCCTAAATAGTATTTTCACTGTTAAACAGTAATTCTTTAATTATTATTGAGTATAAATGTACTAGGTCCCTCTACGTATCTGCAAATAGTTCAAAGGGGTAGATTTTTATTCAAAAGTATCTCTGTAGCTGCAACACACTTTACAGTGCAGTAAAGTTTTATAAAATAACGAAACACAATCTGGTGTGTATTCTATAGAAGATCTGTATATAATCGTTTCATCTAACCTGGTGAAAGGTGGCCCGGTTGAGGCAGAAGGAACAGATTCATCCTCAATATTGGCACCAAGACCCCAACTAGCTGCACGGAGCAGCTGATGGGGGAAGCGGGCCATGCCAGGCTGAGCGAGATGGGCGATCTGTTGGGGCAGAGGGAAGGCGACACTGCCCTGGAGGAATGGGCCTGCAGCTTCTCCCCACTGGCCAAGCCTGGCTGCCTGCTGCTGGTTGAGGACCTCTATAGCCAAGGGACCCTGGAGGTCTGAAAGGGAAACAACTGGATTAGTTTTGTAGCAATGTGTGTGTCATCATGAATCTGTGGGGCTAATATACCTCACAGCAAGTTGGTAAAAATCTGAACTGAATTATGTTGCTCCACTCACCAATACCATCTCCCAGACTTCCATCCTGTCCATCCTCCCCAAAGCTGTTGACCCGGTTGTGTTGTGATAGACCTGGGTGGTGTGTCCCTGGATGGCCCATTGGTGTCCTGATAGGGCTACTCATGTCCTCCACCCCTCCAGACTCTTGCCCATCCAAAGTGGTGGACTGGACAGCCCTATGAGGGGCAATCTGGCCACTGAAGAAGGAAGCATTGTGGCTGCCGCCAGCATAGGCAGGGCTGAGCTGTTGTTGTTGACTTTGTTGCACCATCCCTGGATGTTGAGGCTGGTTGACCCGATACGGAAGCCTGGAGACTGGATACTGTGGGTGGAAGGCTCTTGCACTAGTAGGATGCGGGGGGAAAGCTTGATTGGGTGGTGCCAGGTGGTAGTTGAGGGGTCTCTGTGCAGCTGAGGGGTCTTTTCGATGGAGCATTGCATTTGGAAATCCAGCTAGCCCGTCTGTCTGTGAATCCAGACTTCGACTTTGGCCCGTGTCTAAATCTCCCTGCAATCAAAAGATAAGAACGAGCCAATCACAATTCCTTCCTTCATGGGTTTCGGCTTAATATATAAACTGCATCCACCAGCTTTTCTATGTGTTTATATACGTCAGAAACAAACCTGTTTGTCCTTCATGTCCGTGGTTTTCCTCTCTGGTGTCTGAAGGCGGCTCTGCTCTGACTTTGAACACCCTTCTAGTTTACCTAAGAAGAAGTCAAATTAAAAAGATATCGTGTTATCAAATGCTTGGCTATTCTGTATAGTCATGTATTTCAATCTGATGGCATTAAATGACATATGTTTGTCTAAACTGTAAATATTGGTGGTTGTTTGACATGGAAATTAAAGTTTTGTCATACCGTTTCTGATGGAGTCTGCCTGAAGCTCCTTGTCAGGGCTGGGCTGGCCCATTCCTAGTGGAGAGGGTTGGGCCACCCCACTGTAAGGGATAGGGGAGCCCCGATTCTGGGTCTGCAATAGATTAAAGTTATATGCCATGGCTGCCTGGTGGCTCATGATGCGAGGGTCCACAGCAAAACGATTCTGGTAACCTGGCCAAGGCAACTGCAAGAAAAACAAACATACGTGATTATTGATTAATATACTCTCACTGAAAACAAAAATGGAACTGTGGAAAGCATGTTATAGATGAAATAAAAAAGTAAAAAACAATGATTAAGTAGATGCATTTCAAACTACAAAATGAAAGTTACTTTCCAGGTTGGCTTTGCCTCATTAATCTAACTAACACACATAATCAGTATGTAGTGGAAGACTTACAGGCAAGGGCATGGACATGACCATGTTTCCACCATATACAGCTGGAACATAGAGGATGCTGGCGCCTGTATGAGGATCTATCCTTTGAACAGGACTGGGTGACTTGCCCATGCCAGCTGGTGCTTGTGTACCCAAGGGCGGTGAAAATGCCCGTATCGGGTTTCCCATCAGAACGGCTGGGTTGGGTTGGACTGCAATGAGAGAAGGGCACATGGTAATAGAGGTTATTGCAAATTCGTAACATTTATGTGTTGGCACATTCACTATAGTTGGGTATGTGGGTTTTCCCCAAAAATTGACACCTTGCCAGGCCTTGATAATAAGCTTCCAATACAACAACGTTATATGGAGAGCTTAAAGCAGAAGACTCTTGCAATTTGTAACCTCCAACGCTGAATCCAAGTACATAACGTAATGTTGTGCATTGCAGTCGTAATAGACTTTCTAACAGGATTCACGAGGAGCCACAATCATAGTTAAACCCTACAAGACAGAATCCCAGTGCAAATCTACTTACGGCCAACAAGTACATTAATCTTGTGAGTCTTTCAATCGAGTTTAATGTTTCTTATATGTTTACGTAGCTGGCAGACAATGTGCAGTTGTGATCAGATGATTGTCTTCCCCTTTTAAATATTGTGTTAACGTCTTGTGGTGTTTTGAAAGGCAGCATTGTTTGTGTAGCTTCAATAGCTGCAGGCATTTCATTCATAGATCTGGGCCACCGTATGAGACTGGCGCATATAAAGCTGCCATGATCTGCATTTTTGGAAGACTAAGAAGACAGCCTACATAGGTAGTTTATTGTGTTTATAGAAGATTGTTACCATTTTGCCAATAAAGTTAGTGATCTTCACACACATTGAGGCAAATGTAACACAAACATTCAAAATTAGAAAAAAATTAGTTAGGTCTTTTTGTACATTCTCTAAGCGCAGTATGGACAGAAATTTACTTTAAAATGTACTGAAATTCATCGTGACAATACAGGAAAAGAATTTTTCTTAAACGCCACTTTGGGGTCAACATGAGCAATGGGCAACACTCACCATATCCTTCAGGTGGAAGGTGCTCTGTGTGGTTTGCATGTTTCCCCTGCAAGACAAAAGAATAATTGAAAGGCATGAAGCAAAAAAGAGTTTACAACAGCCAAATGGGGAGCAAAAGAGAAAGTGAATGGGAAGAGAGGATGAGTGTATTGGTAGGTCAGGATGGGGGTTATTACACAAGCCTTGTAACTGTAAAGGATTATAGGAGTTGGAGTTGCAGCAGTTGCAATGTGTCCCACATCTGTCACAATAGCTATAGAAGCAACGTCTCATCAGTGAGGGAGGGAGGCAGGAATTAAACTGGCCAGCCAAGCAAGCTAAATGTATCCATATTACTGAACGAGGCAGCTGTCTTTTGTTCCTGAAGAATTGTCTTTGTAGCAGAGGAGCAGTCAGATCACTACAGGGCCACATATCGGATGTTGTTGGCAGATTAAAACATTAATGTGACATCAAACCTGGTAGAACAACACTTCCCAGCTGTCTACTTCACTAGATTTGTCATGAAAATAAGAACTCAAAGGTATGTATGCCTGTTGCAGTTTCTGTATGAAGTTAGAGAGATAATACATGTATGTGATGACAAATGTAAATTTAAGTGCAAAACACACACGGGAGATTTTTCTATATCTACTTTTCTGTGGATCCTCCCTGCTGTAGTATTAATCATCCTGAGCAAGCACATACACAATCTACAGGGCGCTTCAGTTACTGGATTTGTAGCGTGCAGTCGCTCCCCGTTGATTGTGGTGTGGACAGATAGTTCTTGACAATATGTCTCCTTGGGGGATTCAGAAATGAATGATCCACCTTTCCATAAGATGGACAATGTTGCTATGCTGATATTTCATCTAGCTTGAAAACAATTCTTTTTAACAGAATACTGTTGATTGTGTTGAATCATCATCAAGTGACTAAACTAAAGTTGTTTAAATTAAATCCTAACAGCGCTATATCTGGAACTTGCATTAGATGACAGATGTATAAAGAATAACCAAAATACTTTATCTTTAGATAGTATAATCCAGTTCGACAAAAGAAAAGGAACCATAATCAAACAGATAAAGTTTTAGCAATACTAAATTAATAATTTAATAGAATTAATAATAATAATTTAATTAAACAATTATAGTACTAATTTAGCTCTGGTATGAAATACTGCTAAACTTGGGAGCACTTACCCAAGTCTTTATACCGTTACAATACTCAAACCATGTATCTTACTCATAGATATTAAAAGACATTTGTATGAAATATCGTGGTTGTATGTGGGTGCATCCACTATGTGCAGAAACAAGGCTTTTGAGGATTTGTAACATTCTCCATTTGCCGAAAGAAACATTTTATATTAATTACAGGAAGCATCCTGTTTGTGTGTCCTGTCAGCTACAATGTACAACTGTGGACAGAGAGAAGGAGTGTGTGTCTAAAGCTGATGCTGCGGAGCTCCGGCTCACAAGGCCCAGTGGGTGATGGCAGCAGGTTGGCAGCTGCGGTGAATTTGTTAACCTTTACCTCTGGCCAGGCAGCCAGGACAGACAGACACTCAAAAGACATTTCAGCCTGAGCTAAACAATCAAACAAAACATCCTTCCGCCAAGGTCCAGTGCTAATTTCCTATCAGTTGTTTTTCTGGGCTCAAAGTGATTTCCTGCTGTGAAAACGTAATCCTAATAATTTGTTTGCTACTTCCACAAACAGCATACTAAAACAACAGAAAGCCTACATTGAGCTTTTCAAAACATCCCATGCCCAAATGTTTGATATTTCATTTCTACCTCCCTAGCCTTCCTGCCTTTCTCTTCTCTCGCTTCCTTTCACTACATGTGCAACTTCTAAATTACAATTTTAGGTATTTTAGTAGAAATAGCAAATGCAGTTACGCAATGTTATTGTTTGAAGGAAAAAAAAATTAAGACTGCCTTTATTTAATTTGTTTGATTTTCTTTGTGCCCTCCCATCTCAGAAGGCATCTTACCTTCGGAGGTGACTGCTGCTGCTGTTGTTGTTGTTGCTGTTGCTGCTGCTGCTGTTGTTGTTGTTGTTGCTGCTGTTGCTGCTGCTGCTGCTGTTGCTGCAGCTGACCCTGCTTGTTCGAGGTGGGCTGTGCATGCTGAGGATGTGGATGATGGTGAGGATGCAGCGACTGTGAAGAAGAGTGGTGTCCTTGCAAGGGCCTGAGAGCACGGGGGATGAACTCTGGGGCCAGAGGGTTAAGGACGTATGTCTTCTTCAGCTCCAGGGCCTCTAGCTGAGACTTGATCTGCTCAAAGGTGATGCCATGAAGGCTCGAGTTTTCATGGCAGATTGAGACAAAATGCTCCCAGAACTTTCTGGAAAGAGTCAAAAAAGAGAAGAACGGATTAGAGATGATTGTCTTTCATCTTATTGCATTATTCCAGCTTTTAAGTTGCCAAATTAATCCTTTGGGGTGTAACTAACAGTTTAGCTTAAAAATTATTTTAAAAAGGAATGCAGGTGTAAAAAAGGGAATAAAAGAGAAGGTAAAATCAAAAAACCTTAAGTGAAAAGAGTTTGTATTTACCTGCAGCGTCCAACAGAGCACAGTGCAATGGGGTCTCCCACAACTGCAACCAAGGACTGGGCTCTGGTGATGGCTGTGTTGAGTAGCTTGTAGTTGGACAGAAATCCATAATCCAGGTCCTCTGTTGAGTCCTCAACTAGCTGCTCCTTACGCTTGATGGCTGTCTGCTTGTGCTTGCAGGTATGTCGCGTCCGCACCGTACTGAGAAACAGCACTCTGAACTGTTTACCTGCAGATGTCATTACAACATTTAACGATTAGTCATTTTAAAAGAAAGTACATTGGTTTATGGGAATATGTCTTGCTCTAAACAAGTACAATTCGGACTCTCGAGGCTGTTTATTTACCACATCAACAAACATTATCTGTATGTGTTACATTCTAAATTTAAGGAGCAACTAGAGTGCAGTCTGTGTCTGTGTGTGTGTGTGCCTGTTCACTCGTTTAATGTGTGATTAATGAGGACGTTAATGACCCGTGGAAAGCAGCTGGATGCGATATGAATGGGAGCTGCACGTGACTGAAGCAGGACGGGGAAGAATGGCAGAACAAGTCCTTACACTCCTTATGCGGAGACTAGATGATATGAAAGGTAATACGAATACGCACACATCATTTTGCTGTAGATATACAGATACAAAGATAAATTCACAGACAGAAATCTGTGAAACAAACTTCATGGAGAATTATTAATGAGGCACTTGGGATTTATCTTTTTGGTTTTATTGGTTTGCTACTGCTTTTCGATTGCCTGACCAGGACTACTTTTCATACTTCCATACAGCGTGGCCAGGGTACACAAAGAAAAAGCATCAAAGCATGTCTTAAGTTCGAGACACCAAGTTTTCAAGGTCTGAATCAGACCCTTTTTTTCTATCTTTTCTTTGAATTGTCAATTTCTAAAAATTAAACCAGAAATAAAGTGCTATCCAATTTTTTGTTTGACGAATCTGCCAGAAGATGTAATGTGTTCTTTAAAATGACCCGAGAAAATGTTCTCGGGTCAGTAAGGAGACAAAGATTTGTGTATCTTAATTTAAAATGATTCATTCAACAAATATCTAACACAAAATACACTAATCACATGCAATGCCCTGTCTTTGATACAAGGCACGATCATGTTGGTTAAATCTATCTCACCTTGGACGTTCAGCACTCTTTCCACGCTGACTTCATGCATTCTCTTTTTTCTGAGCTCAGCACGAATGCGGAACACCTGGTCAGCGTAAGGTGACACCACTCCAATGCTGCCCTCATCCAGCTTGCCCCAAGCCACTGGCCACTTCTTGCGTAGCTCCTCCACCCGCTCTACAATCTCAAATACCTGAAAAGGAGGAGCGACATGAGAAAACAGGCGAAAAGTTTTAACTCTATACATTATAGATAGCGCCTGCGTGCATGTGTGCGCTTCTATCCTTGTAACGCCTACAGTGCACATTGTTGCCATAATGCATTATCCAGCCATTTACCCAAATGAGCTGCTTAGCATACTGTTGGATCTAACTGCTGCTTTGATAGAGTCTGTCTTTATCTCCTGCTGAAACGATTAGAAACACAAACCGACACTACCCATAATCATGGTCTGTAGTAAGGCAAGTCTTACATCGTATCTAGAACAGTTCCCCATATCCCATCTCTTCCCTCTCTCCCATGGTGTCCCCCAGGGCTCAGTTCTTGGATTCCCATTGTTCATTATTTACATTCTCCCTCTTGGACATATACTTCGTACATGGTCTCAATTTACTCTACTATGCTATGCTATGCTATGCTGACAACACACAACTCTACATACACACCAAGCCATTGGGCATTCTTAATAATGCTTGGATGACCTGCAGTTACCTCAAACTTAACCAATAAATCTGACCTCTGTTGCTTAGCTCAAAGCTCTGGATGGACTCTTAAGATCCACCCTTTTTTGTATCTGTCTGAAGCCTATAGTCTTCCCTTGTTCACTGTTTCTTTGCCTACTGACATCTGTTCTGCAGTCCACCAATAAAAACAAAGTAGAAGAAGTCGATTGAGCATACAGAGCGACGTTCTCCGGATGTTACAAGACATGGAAACTCTAAATATTTCAAAAACACCGTTTATCAGAGCTTTTAATGCCTCTCTCTCCCTCTCTACCTGCCATGTTCATGCTCAAACCGTCGCTCTCTTCACTCAAGTCCTCCTCCACCATCATTTGCAACTGTGTAGGAAAAACGTAATTATAGTAGAAACTGGACTTATAGTTTGTGCTGCAGGATGATATCAATTATCATTTGTGTGACTGTGGCTTGATGAAGGCGGATATGTTGTTAAACCTCTGAGGCTTTAATTTCTCTGGGAACACAAGGCACACACACCAGCTCCTCATCATCATGCACTGCTAAATGAGAAATAAATCTGAGAAATCTGAAGCAAGGACCTTTTTGGATAGAAAGAGTACACTTTGCTTTATTTTAGCATAATAAATATCCTCCACTTCAAGCTATGCCCATCAAAGACAGGCAATGTAATTAATTCGCCATAGTTGACAGTTCGGGAACTAATTCAAGAAGCATCCATGGTCTAATTGGTTAGAAAGTGTCAGTAGAGGGTCAGAGGTCAACCCTAGCTTAATGACCACAGCCAAGTGAGTCGAGAGAAGAACCAATCAAAGGCTAGAATTGGTAGTGAATCATTCATCATGGTTGTCAGTGTAGTCTTGGTTGTCTCTGACAAGGATTTATGGATTTAATCATCAATTATAATTAAGACATATTTAGATCATCATAATTGGACGATCCAAATTAAAGGTGACTTGAGTAATAAAAGAATATGAATTTAAAAACTGACATGCTTAGAATAGCTATCTTTAATACAAATATTGTCAACAGAGCATAGAAAAGTCAAACTAAATGTTGGAGAGTAAAACTTTATTTTCTTTACTCAAATGTGACAGATTGCATTTCCAATAAGCCGCTAATGTTTACTTATCTGCTTTAAAATGTGTGTAATGCATTCCTATCTTTCAAATTTCTATTCTCATTAATTTGTTAGCCAGAAATTTAAATTTTGTGTTTCATAAATAAAAACAAGCTAACTATAACAGCCGCTCTATTATAAGAACAGCCTACAAACCCTTAAACTGTTGACACTTGACTATTCAAAGTTCATACATTTGTTTAACAGATCAGAGGTATATGAAAATCAGTTTCTTCTTTTCATTAAACAATACCTCGGCATTGTTGTAGTAGGCAGTGCTGTTCTTCTCCTGGACATCTTCTCCTCTGGCAGTAAAGAACGTCAGAGGATAGAAGTCCTTGTGAGAGGGCTGCTTCCCGCTTGCCATTAGCTTGCCGTCATAAAACAACTCTGATGTGTAGCTGTAGGAAGAGGACGAGAGGGGTAAGAAACATTGAAGTTGATTTGATAAAAATGGTGAAAACAGGGGGTATGTGAGAATGGAGAATGTTCGTGTGAGGATATTTAGAAGAAATTGCTGATAATTTAAAAAGCTCTAGTGGTGGATATGTTTTTTTAAAAATGTATTAGTAGAGCTGCACAGCTGCTAAGTAATGTCGTCTTCCCAATTGAGAATGCAGAAGCTCTGCCACTGAAAACAGATGACATGAGTGCATCATTTTATACACGTTTTGTGTGAATTTCACTGTAAACTCTGGGATCTTGACAAGAGTTTGAAATTCTGTTTGTACGCCTGCATGAACAGCAGTTACTCAAAAAGCATGAGAAACACAACAATGTATAAAGATCTGTGGTCTTCAAGAGGAAAAGTTCTTTCAGTCAAATTCCAACAGGATTGAAGCCAAAGCCTGATTATGGATACATGTAGGCTACTGGGAGAAGCAAAACTTTTCAAAACATTAAAACTAATTAAGTCCTTTGGCAGCTTTAGTTTTTTGTTCCATTTTTGCCGCAGGGAGTCCAACGTACACATCATGCATCAAATATAGCTCATGCAACTGCACAAACCGGAAAAAGTCAAATAACTTCAAGCCTGAAACTTTTAGTAGTGTACGTACTTACTACTGTCTGATAACCCTTTAAACTGTACATCCTAGTTCACATTTCATTTTCTCACCATTATCTGTAACAACATACCCACAAGAACAGACACCCTTGTGTTGACTTGTCATAGTGCTATTGTTGGACTGAGCATTGCCTTAAATCAGGCCACTTTCCTCTCTAAACAACTCAAGTCAGTCAACTCCTCTTTCTCCCCCCTCTTCTCCCTAGCATCTCATCTTTCCGCCACCTTTTCAGCCTCTCCTGCCACAGTTTAGGGCACAAGGCCAGTGTGTTCAGGGCTCACACCTACTTGATGATAGCTTCATGGGAGCGGTAGTTCTCGCACAGAAGGATACGGCAAGGGAATTCAAGAGGGTAGTGCTCATACAGTCGGTCCAACAGTGACACATGCAGGTTACGCTCCCGTGCAAACTCGCTGTACACGAATGGACTGAGCTGAAAATCAAGAAGCAGAGAATGGAGAGAGGGAGGAAGGCAGGAGATGTGAAATGGAGAGCAAAGTTAGATCCAAAGCATGACACAAGTACTTAACCATCCCCTCACATCATTATTTTCTTGTTTAGATCTGGGACAAATTACACCTTTAAAAGAGTAGCGAACAGATTTGTAGATTTTATAGATCATCCAAACGCGTATTGATGAAAATGAGGTTGCACACATACAGAAGCCCACGAAGACAGACAGGCTCATTAGCCTTTCCTGATGACCACTGCCATGCATAGGACAGTAATTTATCTTTTGATTGAATTTTAATTTATGCCTGCCAGTCGCAGAGTCAGCTAGCTTTAATGAGGTCATACACAGTCAATAACAAAGCAATTGATCAATAGAAGCCTCGGCCTTAACCAACTACTAAATTGCCTCTTCAAATGCTGAACAGATGAGCTAAACTGTAAGTGAGAGCTGAAAGGAGAGCGCGAGAGAGACAAAGATATAAGGGTAATATCCTTTCTTGGGCTGCAGAATGCCTAAGTTGTACACGTGGAAATTGTGTTTTAAGTTTGTTTTTCTTTGCTTCAAATAGCAAGGTGTGCAAGTCATTAAAACAGTTGTTACACTGTAGACTCCTGCTTCGTCCTCATCCACCACCTACTGGTAATCCTCTTCACTCTATAAAACCATGAGGTTTTAATATATGTTGTCTTTGAAAGCTTGACTGACTTGAGTTCCTATTTGCTTTATTTGTGACTGAAGTGGTCCCCAGAACCACAGCTTGACTGTGGCTGCTGTCTGTTCTTTTATATGTGAAGTTGGTGAGTGCTAATACGCAAATGTCATAGCTGCCATCTGTTACTGCTGCATCTCTTAAGTATTTAGAAGTCTGAGAACATTTGTGAATGTGAACCATAGACTACGTACATTTACATTACATTATAAAATAAGCAAAGCAATGCTACATGTTTTTGGTTTAGAGGAACTTGCTGGGTTAAAAGTGAACTGAATCCAAACTAACATTGTCTAACTCCCCTTCTTGACTCTTGGTACTTACCTGCATATGGTCTCCAGCCAACACAATGCGGGTGGTCTTGCTAGCTAGGGCAAAAGGCATGATGGTTTCACACTCCATGGCCTGAGCAGCTTCATCCAATAGGATATGAGTGAACAACCCTGCCAAAACAGAATAGACATTATTATCAGTTAACTTGATTTTACTTTAAACCTATGCATGCACACAGACGCATGTACCAAGTCTGAATTTTGAGGAGAAAGTAAGATATGAACATTGTGTATACGAATTAAATCTAACCACAGTCACTCAAGGCGATAGACATCATTTTGTTTACTAGGAGCATTAAAACCTAATTGTCACTAATGCGCCTTCCTCTCGGTCACTTTTGCTGCTTGCTCTTTTAACCAGCCCTGCAAACCAAACGCAGGGTTTTGTGGCTATTTTGAAGGGGTTAGAATAAGTAGCCTAACTCTAATTTAAAAAAGCTCAAACGGGGCTCAGAAGCATGAGAGGATGAAACAGCATGGCAAATGAGTGCTGGTGCAGTGAGCAGGGAGGAGAGCGGCTGAATAACAACCAGCAATCTGCCACTCAAGCCCGAAACACCATTTCCACAACAAACTACATGCAGAGATACAACATGATGGTTATGAATTGAACTCAGGGACTGTCAAAGTTTAAACAGACAGGGGCCGGCAAGAAAAAAGGTGGTGCACATTGATTTGGGGAAGCACTCACACCTTAGCCTTTGCCTTTGAACAAATGCCAGCAAAACGCTTGGATTTTTTTTCTTCCAACTTTCAAACCTCAAACCAGTGTTCTCCCTCTGAACTGGGTAAACGTCATTGAAGAAAATGCTCCCGCTGTTTCCCACTGTGATCCATATGCTTTGTTACAGTGGCCAATTCGTCTGCGCACACACATTTGCAGGAGATGTATAACTGAATTCCATCTATTAGAGCTCATCAAATGACAATTGTGCCTTCCAAGTAGTGCAGTGAAGTCCAAAAAAGCATAGTCAAAGAAGCAATGCACGGATAGTTAAAAGCCTTTGGAGAATCTTGAGCTAAAAACAAATATGGACTGAAGCATCGTTAATTCGTCTTGTTTTCCATTGTGTAATAATATCCTTTAACAGGGTGATTTGTTGGATGGTTGAGAAAAATAGCTGCCACAGATGTCCTTTACATTCCACAGATATGGTTTCATGTGAAAAATGTACCCATATGAAGCCTTTAAAAAACTGTACACACTCAAAATATGTAACTGGTTTACATAAAGGATGAATAAACTTCCAAGCTGTAGTATTCCAAAAGGTAATGAATTGTTAACGGGAACCTATTTCAAACATTACTGTTGAGCGTGCTTTGATCTCTCTGTTTCTCATCACTGAGTGGAACATGACCGTCAACAATGCAGCCACATGGACTTGACGGCATGTAGATGTGCCTCCCCTTACATACTTCGTTAATTATTGAGGCCAGGTACTTTTGTTGAACCCTTTTATATATTCTACAGAAGCCCTTTTTCTGCTCATTTACTTCGATCCACATGAATACATAGCCAAACAATGCTCACAAATGATGTACATGGATCATTACAAATGGGAATGTATCCCCAGGCAGGGACGCAGAGATTATGATGGAGGCAGGGGCAGTGTTTATGAGCACAGAATAGACGGAGGCAGAAATGGAAGGAGAAATGTTTCACTTGGGACACAGCTGCCCACCTCGGGGAACTGGTCTTTAAACCAGAGGTCCAAATTACATTTGTTTAGCTGCTATCAGTCATTGTGATAATAATCATGTTTGAATTCGGACACAATGAAGGTAAGAGAATGACGGAGGGAAGGACAATAGCCAGAAAGGAAAGAGGCAGCTTGTTGCAGAAGTGATTTGGTGGGGAGGGGATTTCAAATATTACATTTAGACGAGTTCTGGTTTCTGCCACAAAAGGAGCGAACACAATTACATCTTGTTGACTGCGGTACGAGTTAGAGGTGGGTAATGTAGATTGAAAATTATATCACAATATTTCACGGAATTTTTACGCTAACAATTGAAATGGTGACGAGTCATGCAAATTCATATCCTTATCCAAACACTTAATCCTGACCATTATCACGTACTAAACTGGAACAATAAAGGTGACGGAAAAAAATTAGAAATAATGCAAATATACCTAGAGCAGCACAAAATTGACAATATGAAAATGATTATCATAGGGAGGATTTCATGAGTTGTGAATCTACATCACCCGACAACAAGATCCAGTACCTCCACCTGAGCTTCAGAACAAATCTTTACGAAAACATTCACAAATGCCCATGTCTTTCTTGTGCCTTCAAATTGGCACATTTACAGTATTTTGCATTTTGAGGGGTTTATAGGATAAAACTTTTTTCCCTTGCGCTTAAGAAATGATGATTTAACACGAGATTCATTACGGTTAATTTGATTTCTCTCCTGTGACTTCTCACTAATTATAGAGGTGTGGATCTTTAATATAAGACCGGAATTAGGATTAGGAACAGACAAACACCATAGCATGTTAAGTATCCATACGACTGATCCCACAACTAGGCCATTATGAAATAGGATTATCAACTAACACAAAATAGATCACAGCAATCATTTTCTGCAAACTGTGTTTGGGAGAAAAAATTTGTTAGCGCTTCTTAGTGACTTGCCAGCTCCCAAATGCCTCATTTCATGGCGATTTTCATCACCTCTGAACACCAAGACAGCAGGAGAGATGAAATGTATGGAGGGAGCTAATGATGTTAAGTACATTAAAAACAGGCAGATGGTGTTCCCATGCAACACACAAAGCTCCTGGTGACACATTAGTGGCAGTTATTTGCCTGCATGGACAAATTTGTTTCTTTTACATGGTTTTTACACAACTGAAATGTTTTTTATACCTTCCACCAACACCAGATAGCAGAGGGGGTGACAAAAGTTCAGAAAACTGAATGGACTTAGCTGTCTCTGCCTTATAATGTCCGAATGATACCAGATGAACAGTATCATATTTTAATGGACTGGTAAGAGCTAGAATAAAGCCACCTTTACCAAAGCCGGGCTCTACAGACAGGCCAGCCAGGCACTCTGGGTTCAGACAGTGAGGTTGGTAAAAAGCCCAGATTCGCTATGTAACAGCAATAGTGAAATCATTGAAGTAGCAGCTTCTCATTTTGCATTGACTATAACTTTTGCCAGTTAAACTGACAAACACTTCCTGAGTAGCATCACCTGTTTGTAATTATTGAGACTTCCATGAGTTACGTGATGAAAGGCTGAACATTATTATCGGTCCCTGTCAGATATTACAAATTGGTGTATTGGACTGTATGACAGCGATCGAGTATTTCCATTTTCCTGGCCAACAGTCTGTGTTGTCCAGTACAGTGTTGTCTTTTGACAACTCCTGTCCGTTTATTTCATTCATCCATCCATCATAGTCACATGACAGATTAAGAATGTCTGATGTGAGACATTTCACTCACCGGGCTCCAAGTCAAGCTGGCAGAGATACTGGGAGGTGCTGAGGGTGACCACCACCACACGGTGCCTGAGGATGTCCTCCCTTGTGGGCATTTGGAAAGTCATGTGTGGGCTGGAGATTAGACAGTACTGCTGGACCAATGGGTGGACAGTCTTCACCCAGCGGTTCCTAAAGTATACCCTAGAGACAGGAAAAAAGGAAGCAATTACTTCTCCAGACTGGCGTCTGCCCCATTGGGTAATTCATTTCACTTTCACCATGGCCATGAAATCTGAATTATGAATGAATTAAGAAGTGCGAATCCTTTTCAATTCATTCAATATGTGAGTTATTGTGTGATAGCTTTAGTTCCTAGGATGGATGCATACATACTTAGATTGACTTTCACCACTCAGTGAAAATGCCATCAGGTTCAGTTGCAGCATGGTATTATGGTGTTTTAATAACTCACATCGATAACATCATTGCTATGTTGAATGCAACTAAATTAAATCAGACCAGAGAGAAAACATTAGATGATGGCACTGCTTGAGTCTTGGGAATCCTACGTTATCCGAATTGATTAACGCAAGCTTATTTCTAAGATACATTTTGGCAGATTATTCTTTATGCCTTCTGTTCCAGGACGGTTAGAAAACTTCCCAAGAAGGACAAAACACTAAAAAGGGATGAGAATAGATCTTGAACACTTAATAGTCAATAAGTGTAGAATTAATTCTTCTTGAGCCGTTTGTCAGTTCCTCTTCACACTTGGGCCAACAAGTTCCATAAAGGGGTTAATACATGATTCATGTCTACTCATTCCAAAAGCTATTGGGAATAGTTACTAGAGTGATTATGGGGAAAGCACACTGGGACCTTTTGACATCAGACCATCCACTCATGTGGAACAAGTAATTTGATTGCCCATATGGTCCCAAGGCTTGTGTGTACACACAGCTGTCACATTAGGCCCTGGCTGGTCATGGCAGACATTGCTTTCCTGTCCTTTGTGACCTCTGGGGTGGCCAAAATTTGATTAGAAGTCACTGATGCAGTGTAAAGAGGTTATATGTATCTGTGAATGTGTTTGCTTCCTCAAGGTGTTGTTCTAAAAGCGAGGCAGTTCATGGGGTCACCTATGAAAAGCAGCCTATTGCCTGTTCCTGCCATGTGGCATAAACAATGTGTATTATGTGGCTGTGTTATTTTGGCTCTCCAATAATGCTTACCAAGGTTATTTATAAATGAGTGAATGTGCTATAGAATGATTCCAGCTTGGCTTGCCCTAGGTGACAGTCAAGCATTCCCACTCCCACACATTTAAACAAATTGGAGTCATCACCCAATGTATGAGCTAAAATGGTTACAAAATTGTTTTTAGGTATATCAATTAAAAACAAGAACATATTGGTATATTAATACAGAATCAAATCAAAAGAAATTCATTGTATTATTAGTAAAGGTGTGTTACTATTGAATACAAAGCACGTCAAAGGATTTAAAGTGGCTCGCAGTTGACAAACATGTGAATTTATTTTTAGCCACATGTTTCGCATTACGTCTTCTTTAAGTAGGTCCTCCTTACCTGAGAGGTCTGGCATGTGGATTGCCTGCTTCAACATAAGGATGAAGATAGTCCTTAATGTAGAGGTCAGCCGCACTGTTGGAGTGGGTGCAGATCAGGACTCTGCACAGACATAAGACAAACAAGCCAGATATTAACCTTGGTCTGCTGTTGCTTCAATACACAACGGCGGTGTTCTCTCAGCTATGATACCGACACTGAGATGATACAACCTGCATGAACAGATACCAGTAGGACAAGTCTGATGAAGTGTGATTTGGAGAAACTGATGATTTAAACTGCCTACACAAGCAGGTTTTCTTGCATTACTGGAATGTGCTTTTTGTAACATCAAGCCGTAAGTTTACTTATGAACAATCACTGGGCAACAGACACACGACTCAACAGACCATAAACCCATTTTGGTCTTGCTCGTCAGCACTGCTTAAAGTACTGAATCAAATATCAGAGTCTACAGAATCCATCTCATTTTTAATAATACAATGGGTTCCAAATTGTTAATTGGTTCCATTCATATCATAATGTTATCATACTAAACTAGCAATACAAAAAAATTAGATGTAGACAGCAAAGGAAACAGAAATAATCCTGAAATTTATTAGGAAACATTTACAGCTGTTAAAGCTTGTAGCTGCTATGTCAAAAGGAACAGCAAGCCGAGCAAAACTATTACTAGGTACCCATTTAAATGTCTGTGAAACATCAGAGCAACAGATATGCAGAATACTCGAGCACTGTGCATGTACAATAACACATACTGGGTTCACCTGACCCGGGCCTTTGATGAACAACCATCTGTAGACCAGATGGGTAAATTCCGCTTGTCTTGGCTTTTAAAATATCTATAATTCATCCTAAACATTGAATATTATATGCATTTCGAATGAAATAAGGAATAAATATTACATTGCTACACTTTTTCAGAGGACGCTTCCTTTTATCTTACATATAGACGCCCTCGTCTCTCTTTATTAAGAAGCTAAATGTTAGCCTCTGTTCAGGGAGGTATTGCATTAATTTTTCATAAAAGACCAGGGAAACATTTAAATAATTGGGTGACATTGCTCTGCAAGTAACAAGAAATGCAGGATTTCCTGTGGGTATCTGTAAAGAGAGGGAGCTAACTAATGATGAAAAATGACAATGGAGGATAATAGTGCAATGTTTTCTTATAACATTGTGTAGCCCATTATAGGACCACAACTTGATCACGTATGGTTCGCATGAACATGTATTCGGGCCTAGGAAATGCATTCATAGTCAAACAAACCATGTGCATCTGCCACAAATGACACAAATTCATCCAAATGACCAGCACAATTGGCCTTTGAGTGAAAGCACATGAACAGGCCTAAGCACAGGCGTCCATACACAACTTAACACACCCACCACACAGCTTGGCACTTTATAGCCGAGTGTTTTCTCAATCTTTAAAATGTCAAACCCAAGGCAGCCACTGCCCTGGAGCTAAACAATTAGGCCACTGCACAGCCAACAACCGTGCCGTCTCAATTATGTCCTTTGACTGACCTCTCTTACCATCCAAAACATCTTTGATTGATGCAATCTGAAAACACACACAGGCCTTCCACAATATTGCATCATTCACACTCGATAACACCAATGACTTCACAGGAAGAGGGAGAGAGAGAAGCTTATGACACCAAAGTTGTTAAATATTTAAAACTTGCCATTCTGTGGCGCTGCTGAACTGTGTAGTATGATAAGGTCCAAACCTTTTTTTTTTTAAATATCAACGACGATACACCAAGTTATATTAAATATATATTACAAATGCCTCACAGACTAATACATACAGTTCAACCACATCGGAATCAGCTGCGCTTGAAGCTCCAACAGTAACAAGGGCACAAATCCGCAGACAGAAAAATATGTGGGGGATCCGTTTTTCCAATCTGCTTGTCAGACAATGGCCTATTTTTGACAGCATCTTTAAGAAAAACTGCATACTTGTACTAACTTTGGTGTAAAATGGTATATTTCTGGAAATATATCTGTATTTTCATCACTTTTTATGGGATATTTCCTGAGAACTTGATTAAAATGAAAAAGAAAATGAATATGAATTCATTGATCTGCTTCAAAATGTAATGGGTTCTGCTTTGCCCATGCTCTACCACACTCTATTTTTATGTAAATCAGCATGGTAGTTTTTTTCATAATCTTGCTAAAAACCATAAAAACCGGAACCAATCACATAACCTCCTTGACGGAGAATACAATTTCAAAGATAAGAATTGAATACACTCTAGATTTTAAATGAAGGCACAAGTATCTCCTCATTGACCAAAAGGGTTAAAAAAAATAAGACACAGAAAAAGAAAACATATCAACAGACCTGCTGCTGTCCTGACGTAGGATGTGCTTGACAGCCTGTGCCAGGGTGAATGTCTTGCCGGTGCCATAGGGTCCAATGATAAGGATTGGGGGCAGAAGAATAGAGACCGGGGTGGTGATGGCCAGGATGGCCTCTTTCTGCTTGGCATTCAGTCGAGGATCCAGCTGTTCATCCCATTGCCTGAGGGCAGAGGGAGGATTGGGAAAATTCTTAGAGTAATTATTATGTCAACTTTTAATGAAATGAACTTTAAAAATTGTGTTTCTGTAATTAGACATTTTCAAGCATTTACATAAAATATTGGCTTATTAACTAGAGACCGCTTTGAACAGGAGTCACAGAAACATTCTGTTCATCTAATTAACTTCATTGGGACAGAGTTAAAGTGAGAAAGTTTCCCCTTTCTTGCACAGAAAGAGAGAAAACGTAAGCACGGACGCATGCACACACAAAATGATCACTGTCCTCCAACAAAGCTCAACAGTGCAAAAGCACTGGAAATTTGAAATCTAGGCGACAGACATCTGCAATGTAGTCCAGGTTTGTGTGTCTGTGTGCGCGTACCTTGTGTGTGTGTGTTAAAGCGGCACTATGCGAAGACTGCAATTTCTTTTTACCATGTTCATATTTGCTGTGATATTCAGCAAAAACCAACACCAAAATTTTGTCAATCAGTACATAATTCAAGCTTTTTGCCTGCTCATATCTGGGATTTCAACCCATGTCACGTTTGACATTTAATATATTAGATAAGCTGGACGTGCTGGTGTACCTTCAGGTCAGGGCATCTCCGCGCAGCAAAAGGTGAAACATACTCTACAGGCAATTTTTAATTGCATATTTTGGTGTATACATTTATCATACTTTATTTCTTTGAAAATACAGAAAGGATGGAAAGCAATTTTCCTCATCGTGTTGCCACCACAAAAAACTGTGGGTAGGACTTAGACAAAAGTATCTTGAGGACCATATTAACTCACACAGAGGCAGGTGCATGTGAGCGTTTTTAAACAATCAGATGGTTTGGAGGGAGGATGCATATGCGATATCATCCACATACTGGTTACGGTGTTATCGGGCAAGTTTGTCTGCAAGCATCAATGTCCACATTATAAAGACTGCATCTTCTGATGATGTGAATCCACCAACAGCAATTGATTGAGCACCAACTGAGCGTGGTTGGGGGGCTCAGTGTTCATGGATGTGTGTTCATTTCAGAGATGTGTGGATGAGATCAAAGGGTATGGTTAGGAGTAATGAAAAGCCTCAAGTTGTTCATACCAACTGTAGAATAAACAAAAATCTACCTTCTCTGTCCTTTGGATTAATACAGTATACTGCATTTTAGGCATGAAAACTATTGATTGATACGTCAATACTGTTTTCAGACTGTTGTGGCTCAGATTCCCAAATTGAGTGACTGTCGTTAACATTTTGCTGGCTTACACTCTTTCCTTATCACAACAGAAACGTTAATTCTCAATCACAGACTGTTGTGATAGGTATAGTAGCTTGCCTATTAAAGAAAAGCTGCCAAGGCTTGCTTGCTCTCATCGGACGTCCCTTAAACTGACCCTCAAAAATATCAATTAAAAGTATGACATCTTTATAAGCAGTTTTCATGTTTTATTTTCTAATTGTCTGGTCAAAGTCTTGATTTGTGTTTTTGCAGATTATTAAGTACTACATCTCGTACAGTTCAAGGCACAGTCACTTGAGAAGTATCTGCCTGCACGCCGATGTTACAACTCGGCCGAACACCATTAAAAATTCTGAGCTTCAACTTCATTAAAACAAAAATGAAAACAAATGTCTCCATCAAACAAATTCTCCAAGAAAGATTAAGCAGCAGCTTCGAGAATCACACAGGATTATTTTTGACTTTGGCTCTAGTCAATAAAGATTACTGCCTCGCTCCGCTCCCCTGTCCAATTTCAGAGTAATATCTAAAGCTTGAAGGAGCGATCAGTATTTCGGAATGGCCGACAAGTCAGCAAGGCATTGGGGTATTCGGTCAACTCTTAAATTGATGTGGTGGGCCATCTGTGAGGGTATTTGTCAAGGTAATATGATGTGTAGGTATTAAATAAATGCCTGTATGATAAATAGGTTTAGGATTAGAGGTATTCACTATGCATGAACGCGAGTAGATAATCTGAACATGCCCTTTAATATAAATGGAAGTTGAAGCCTTCACTAAATATCAGGGAAAAATGTATTTCTCCCCATCAAATTACCTTTTCATTATTTTTAAGTGGTAATGTATTCCAGAATTCCAAATAATACCAAAACAGTGAGACACCTAAATGAAATGAGGTGAGGACCAGTCAAGGTTTTATTGTGGTAACAATTAATATTTTCAATAATAGGTACTGTTGAAAATATATGTATCGGATTAATGTCTACCTTAAATGTAAAACATATTTTTGTCTAAGCCTTCAACATTGAAGTGGTGCATGGTTTCTGTACATGATAAAATACCTGTTCGGGCTCCAGGGGATGGTTGGGGTAAGGCTAGCATCAGGGAAAAGGATGGTGTTGTCTTTGACGCGATCCAGGGCGTAGTGCATCTCACACAGGGGAAGTCTGTTCAGCTGGAACTGGAGTTCCACCTGACAGAGGCAACACCAAGAGCTTACTGAGCAATCAATTTAACAAAAACATTTATCTAACCAGTTATCTACCTCCATCTACAGGCCAGACATATTAAAGTTATGAGCAACACCATGGAGTTCCAAGAAAGATCAAAGTCTTTGGTTTGGGTAGATTAAATTCTAGATGAAATGGGAATCAGTCATTTTGGGTTTAAGATTTTCTTTCATGATCCATAGTGATTTATTGAAAATAGTATTTGTATGCATGCAACACATTATATTCAAAACATTTTATAACAATCTAAATTTGAAAATGAGCCTGCCAGCTTCTCACAGGCCAAATACTCACACCCCGTCAAAATCAAGATTCTATATCAAGATTTAATGCATCAGAGTTTCTTCTTAGATACGGTATGTCTCTAGTCTAGACGCTGAATGGTGGCAAATACCATTCATGTAATGTATCCTGCTACTGCAACGTGATCTTATGGAGATTCTTCCCAGTGTGTGGGACTGGGAGACTGGACGGGACAGCTGCACCATTTGCACTCGCTCTGTCAGTGAATCGGTTAACTTTTCACCTCAATTTCTTGAGGAATATTTCCAATCATTTTCCCCAGCCAGTTTCATTCAACCACTAAGTTTCTGATTACACTGCCTGTGGGCATAGTGCTGCTTAGGACAGACACATGCATATAAACTGCAAAGTATGCAGTAATAGGGAAGGCAGGGATGGAAGACAAAGAAAAGGAAATGGACAACAAATACAAGACTGGGAAAGTCTGAGATGGGCGAGAGCCTGAGTGGAATATTGTAAGAACCAACAGAGGAGATAGGAAATTGAAATTGCAGCAGTGCATGCAGAATAAGAAGATTAAGCTCCGATATTGATGGGGTGGGGGTCTTTTTGTTACATTTTAAAGAAGAAATTGTCTTTTTCCTCTGCTGACATTCTGGATGGAGGGGATAAAGATCAAACTGAGGGCGCTAGAGCTAAAGTGATTTAAATAAGGGAAATTTCACATTTATTGAAAAAAGTCAAACAGCCCAAAACAAATCCGTGAAGTTAGTGTACACAGATGCAAAGGCACGAAATTGTGTCTTCTTTATCATTTCTTTTCTACACCATAATATTATATTTTATATATATTTCTAATTTGGTTGGTCAAAGAGATATAAACTGTGGTTGCAGTCTGTTCATAGTCGGTATTTATTAAGACAACCTCATGCTTAAACCCCCACAACACTCTCTTTGTCCTTAATGTAGCCCATACCTGTATTTCTCTGTCAGGCAGCAGTCCAAGCTCCGCACAGCAGTCTTTGCAGATCCTTAGGAAGATGTAATCCTTGGTCTTCTCCTCAATCACAGCCTCATAAACGCGCTCTTTGACCCCAGGAGGAGGATGACTGAGGAAGCCCTCACGGCCCAAAGGCAGCAGGAGGACTGAATTCACCTTTGTCATCACTAGTCGCCCTGCCAGTGTGTCCTTAGGTGAGAAAAAAGCACTACTCAGTTGGGCTAGCAAGCAAACAGCCTGTTTCGGCTCGAGTGCCATGACACAATGAAGAGGTTTCATGTAATATTGCCAGTGTGCACTGCAGTTGCCATTGCAGACAAACTTTTTACCTCAGACAGTGTTTCTGTGAGTTTGAAACGTGCAAAGAGCTGTCCATTCTGGGCATACTTGGCTCCAACAGAAATGCCAGTCAGCATAAAGCTGAGAACAAGCTGGAGGTTCACTTTGATGTTAAACCTGGGAAAAAAATATGAACATTAGTTTGATAGTTTAATTATTTATGAACAGACCCAACAAACAATGCAAAAAACTATAGCAATCATGACCTATTGCATGTTGTATATAAACTAGATGTCCTGTCCGGTGGAACTGGGGGTGTATGGGTGTATCCAGCACTTATCTTAATCCTGCATATTTAGCCTTTTATTACATATTTATATGTATAATGCTCCTACATATTCACACCACAGACAAGACTAGACATGTTCTCTTAAGAGAATCTGGTTTGGACCAAAGTCCTTCGAGGCAACTCTCATCGCTCTGAAGCCATCTTGATAAAACCTGCGGGCAGTTTCTCATCTTGTGGTTTGATTTTCTTGAGGCAGGATTTCATTAAGATTTGTTAAAGTGAGTTTAAAAGCAAGATGCCATAAAATGATTTTTACTCTTTTGCTGGATTTGTAGAAAATTCAAGATTAGTATCACCCAAATAGTGTAAGTGTAAAAAAAAAATTAAAAAGCAGCAACACTATTTTTTATAAATTGGTCCTTTAAAACATGAAAACATACAAATTAAAACACACTATCAAACCCAGATATGTTTTGTGAGAAATGCGTGGTCCACTATCAACCTTTTTTTTTTTTTTTAACACGTTTTAATTTTGAGGGACCGTACATCACACTGGTCTACACTTTTCGGACTGTATTCAGGAAGCAAATACATTTTAATCAACGTATGTATTGGATAATCGGTAATATATTCCTATTTTATTAGGCATACAACTTTCGTAATTTAATTAAACCTGCAGCAATCAGCTTGTAAGTGGCTTCGCTAGTATTCTTTCAATGTAATACCACGGTTCATTTTGATAAATTCATGTCTCTCAATCTGAACGCATCCCAAACCATACATTTGACATTTTTTACGCCATGGTGCCTGAATAGTGTAATCACAGATATATTGTATAAAAATGTATGTTGATCTACATGCAAGAAAGATTGAAGTGAAGCAAACAGCAAATAGAAAAACACTGGCACAAAGGTTGTCCAAGTGCACATTAGGGGAACATTGAAGCACATCGGGAAAGATTTCCTCCAGTGAAGATTGTTTGAGATTGCCTGTGTGGTCTCTGCTGGTTCAGGGATGATGAAATTGAGGGCAATATTGACGATGGACTCAGAGGGGTGATTGATGTATGCAAATATGTGAACATATTCATTATATATTTGAAAGCCTGCGGTGTTACACGACCAAAAGAACTCTTCCAAGATCCTTAATATGGGTTTGCATCAGCTATTTGGCAATAATATTAAAAACGTGTAAGACGGCAGGGAACTCTAGGTTCTTCGTCACTAGCTTCATGTTTACTTTAAATCCTTTTTTTATCATGACATTTTTATTTTCCAGTACTGAAGTTCAGGAAGAGTATGATAACAAGAACAAAAACACACTGCATATAACTGGACTTGAGATTATTTTAACATAAATACACACCCATTTGTCTTCTATGATGTACGTAAAGCCATTCTTCAAGTGCCTATTATATCTCTCTTTGTCTGATAACGGGTTCTTAATTATTGTCCCTCCAATCCTTTTGGGTTACCCACCTCCCTCACCTTTACCCTATACCACAAAAACTTTACGTTGGATAAGATGATGCCTCTTGCCCTACTGAAGATTGTCAAATACTAAGATGTCTATAAATAAAAAATAATTAAATCTAACAGTAAATTATTCAGAGCCGTTTTCTATTATAGTTTTTGAAGATCTACTGACTGACTAAAGGACTCATCATGCGTCATTTGCAAATCCATAGGAGTCCAAATTTAGAGGGAATCTCCCGCTGAAACCGACTCACCCATGAAAAGCATTAAGTCCTGCCAGAACATGGACGGTTTAATAGGTGGAGGGATTATTATGCACAATGGAAATGCAACAGATTTAAAGAACATTTGATAATGTACGTAATAGCAGAAAATTATATATAATTCAATCTATAACCAAGTCAAATAACAAAGCCAGTCTTGAGAGGCGACCAAATTAAGAACAAAACGGAAAGATGAGATATTTCTAGAAGTTGGAAAGGGTGTACTTTACTTCTTTCACTGAATGTGGGATTAAACACATCCTGTGATTTCAGCTGTAATCAGCATCACATTTAGTGAAACCAGGCACACCAGGGAAGGAACAATTTACAAAGAAATGGTCTGGTTCCATTCTAGGATTTTTCCTAGAAATTTCCTTCCACACATCCAAGGAATCATCTTAGACATGTTATTAAAGGCCCAGGCACTGCGAGTTAAGCTGTGTGTGAGGGATACACACTCTCACACACACACTAATTCACAATGAAGATAAAGTCTGACACCTGGTGGTGGGTCAGCATCTCATAAAAATTGGTCCTATCCATCTTCCGGTCCATAATGGTACATCAATGACCATTTATTCTAAATAGTCTAAATAAGTGCAGACAATAAATTAGATATATGACAGAGAGAAAACCCCATTACAGCCACAACCAGCTGTTATGCAGCCGTCGTGTTAAGTGATAAAGAAAACCACAAGGAGTAGCAGTTCTGGCAGAAGTAGGATCTGGCATCGTTAAATATTTAATTAAACATTTAACATCCCTGCAAAGGATATTACTGAGCGTTTCAGTACAAAATATATTTGCTATTTCAACTTATTTTTAGAGTATACATTCAATTTTAACCTGTAGAATTTTTTTTGTCATTTAATTGAAACAATAACACTCATTATGCCAAAAGCTTAGCTGGAATAAATTAAATAATATATCACTATTATACCAACTGTATATATTGCTGTTTTATATTTACTTATCATTCTGGTATTTCTAATTTGTTAGTTTTTGGAGCATCCGGGCCAAACTTTTACATCGGATTATACTTGTATAACCAGCATGACAATTAACATCTTGAATATTGAATGTTAAGCTTGTTCATACGATATATGCAGACTAAGAAAAAGAATGCAATTTATAATGTATGTATATAGATGCATTTTATTTACTTTTGTGCTGGCGCTTCTTTTCATCTATGCTGCTTGCCACTGTGCATATAAATTGTTAGAACTGTCAAATATCAATTAGTATTGGCTTTATTGTTCAAGTCGGAAAGCATATACAGTTATGGATGTGGGTCTTTCTATAGAACTGAAGAGAGACTATGAAAACTATACTCACTTGCTAACTTCCTTATACTGCGCAATCTCCTCTATGTAGAGCAGGTCATGTAGTCGGGCCTGGTAGTTGTCTTTGGTCAGAGTCTTGTCCAGGACGGACTGGGTAAAGAGCTGGTCTGCAGATAGAGGGATTTGATAGCGGGAAAGGAGGCCGCGCTCCAGTTCAGCCATCGTCTCATTAGGAGTGAATTCTACGATGGTCTTACAGGAAGAGTCCCACCGTTTTGCAGTCATCAAGAGCTGCTGCCTGGCTGCCATCAGGTGTTCGAGGTCTGAGAAACCAAGAACGACAGAACGGTTGAAAATCATGAATTACTTCAACTTATTTTTTGCACAATATTGGGTCTACTAATGAAATGTGAAATAACCATCATAAGCGGACATTCTGATTCTGCTAATAACGTATCAGCATAATCTTTAATTTAAATCTGAACTATTTTACACGTTTCCCATCTTACACTTTAAAAAGGTTTCCCATTACTCTCCAATGTGAAGCTACATAATAAAAGGCCAAAAACAATTTATACCATGAAAATGTAACAATCGGTTTAGATATACGGTATATTGAATACCTTAATTATTATCTTTTGGACTAGACTTTGATGTTACTTTACAAAAAATGAGAAGGCTTTTCAAATACAGTTTTAGCATACCCTCAATAGAAGCAGCATCCACCATAATCCTCTGCATTAGCACAGGTTCAGAGCCAAAGTCAAAAACAATGGTCTGTCGGAAGGTACCAAAGATTTCTGTGCTGAAGCCCACTGCCACCTTGTAGACACAGTGGTCCATGCCATTGTCTGGTGCCACTGTGAGAAAAGTCAAAGATTATTTTAAGTGCATTTACCACAGACTGTCAGTAACTGATGATTTATAGCAAAGAAAACCAATGATCGGTTTATAAATGAAGTAGAATGAAAATAAAAAGAAAGAAAAATCATTGTGTTTATTGAATCTGATGATTTATTTTAATAGTAAATTTGGAGGTTGGAATTTGTTCAGCTGTTGAACTGTACACCAAGAGGTGTTCAAACTCTTTAGTCAAGTCTAACTTGTATACATGGCAAGGACAAAATATGAGGAATACTTCTCAGTATGATCCAGTTCAACACCAGCACAAACTGCAGCCTCCAACACCTCTCACAAACAGAGTGAATGAAAACTGATTATAATCCTCATGAAGGGAGGATTTAATGAAGTGCTGTTTGTTTAAATTATTTCAATCTTAACCTTTCAAATTTTACAAAAGCACAGTTACATGATTCAGCACCATTTTAACTGTGTGTGATGACAGGTGTTTGGAAACAGGAAAAAAAATGAAGGGAGCAAAATGCAATCATGAAAGAAAAATCATTTCCCTAAATTTATGACATACCTGCTGTTTCCTCTCCAGCAGTCCACTCCTGGCAACCTGCGGGGAGAGCTAGGAACTGCTCTCCAGCAGAGACGCAAGTGATGAAGAAGTGTGGTCGGTGGGCATCATAGAGAAGGGCGATGCGAAATAGCTTTCTGGCCGGCTATTCAAAGACACAGAGATGCATAATCAGAACAATCACACAGTGAAATAATGATCAATACAAGGGTCCAACTAGGACTGACAGATATGTGGTAAAAGAAAACTTTTAAATCAGAAGATATGCGGCCGAGTAGTTTTCCTACCTTGCACAGCAAGGAGAAGGTCCAGGAGTGGGAGGATTTCTTGGTGGCGACAGTAACAGAGAGGCTGGAACTGGTTTCTACATTCACCCCTTCTAAACAGTCACTTAACTGGAAAAGAAATAAACACACACACACACACGTTTAGAAGGAAACGTGGTAAAAAAAAAAACCTGGTAAAAGTTCACTGACACAAAACATATAAATTAACCCATTTCTATGGATTCTGTATCATCTATCTGTATAGAGAATTAATTGGATCCATCAGATAAACAGGATACACTATATGTAGAAATAAAAAAACTTCTCACTAAAATGCCAAGATTTGGATCTGAATCCATCAACACCACTAAATATCCATATACGTTGGTTTTCAGCTGAAACAAGCAGTTTGGAGGTTTCTAATCTTCAACCGATGAGCGTAAGGTTATTTTGCTGTGCTCGGCTACGTTTCTTTGTCTCTCCATACAAACAGCTACTCACTGGGATGTACTAGGGTGTTGGTACTGCCCATGCTAGATTTAAGAGGCTGGGGGCCATTAAAAGTTTGGTTGTCTTTAATAAACTCACTATACCGTTGTGAAACCTCGGGTCAATAATTCCCTTCTTGTTTCAACCTGACCTGGCACAGTGTCATTTGCCATTGTTTATCAACTGAGCCTCTTTCAAGCTTGCATCATAAAACCACTTACTACTTTCTCTGGGGACAAGGAGTTCATCCACTTCTCTATCAGGGTCTCCATGTAGTTTTCGGTGAAGTGTTTACTCTCCTGCTGCTGTTTGAGGCGGATGAGGCGCGACGCATAGCGCTTCTGCCACTCCATCAGCTCCTCCTGCGAGTGGGCTGATGTACACTGGGCCCCGTACCGACACAAACCCTGCTCCAAGTACCTACAGTGAATGATGTCAATCATTATAAATGTTACATTAATGCCAGTTGACTACAGGACATGAAATACACTCACTATAACTACAAGCTACTTTCTCTTTCAAACAATCCAAAGTAGCAGTAAAGGACATTCATTTTCCTTTTACCTTTTACAGAGGGTGTACTCCTCACTGCTCGTGACACCCCGGGGAGGAGGCCGGAACTGCCAGCCATCTTGGACCTCTGTCAACACGCATAGCCAAATGGTCAATATAACACAAAGTTAAGGTTTTCAGGACTACAAAATTGTCTTAACGCAGCTGGTAACCTGCCTAGAATGTGTTCAAACTGCCAAGTGGCTCAGTTATGACTTGCAAAGCATAAATGGTATCTACTGTACTAAATGCCATTTGCATTTCTGTTACAAAGCACAGTTGCCAGTGTTTTTCATTGATCTCAAGATGAAGGACATGCAGAAATCAACCGATGGTATAGATCTGCTCACCTTCCTCCTGGTCATCTGTGTATTCTGGTGCCATCTCTCTATTTATAGTCTGACAGAGAAAAAGATGGGGTGTGGGGAGATAGTGAGTATTTCTATTATCATTATTACTAGTAAAGAGGAATACAAGATTAGAGACAAATGAGTGACAAACAAACAAGCACCCAATATTAAAGTGCTAGCTTCAGGCCATTACGACTGTCGACTGCAATCATTCAAACAATTATCCATTGAACTACAAGCACAGAAAAAGCCTGAATAAAGAAGGATGGTAACCACAACAGTGAGGTACACACAACTAGAGCCACTCACCTCTATTTCTGAAAAGAGAATTTTTAATCTGGATAGGTCTTTTGCCACAATGCCATTCTGTGGAGGGAAGAAAAATTTGGGAATTATCATTAATACAATAAATTGTGATTTGCGCTTTTCTCACATTCCTGTGAAATCATAATATCAGCTGCTTTGAAATAAAATGGCAGGTTTTGCCTGGTGTTAACGTTTCTATGCATCACCATCCCAGTACTTGAAACCTGCACAATACACGTTGGAATCACTAAACAGTAATGGCCACTAAAAATTCCAACATGAAGATGCATAAATCAATGTGACCTATCGGTTTCATCTACCCACGGACAGTGTAAAGGCACTTTCAGACAGCCATCAGTTGCTGCTGCCACATCCATTATTTTTTATGTCAACGTGTCAGCAGTGGTGCCGCTTAGGTTGATGATGACGACAGCGGCTAGGGGAGCTGCCATCTGCCAGCGGGGTACAATGGTTCCACTTTTAAACTTGCTGCCATGGCTCGCCATGTGACCACAGAAGCAACTGCAAGGGAAACCAGAGGTACCCGGGGAGCTGTGGCGTTATATCCTTCAGACACAGATTCAAAATAGATGACAGTGATATAGCTGAGCGGCAACTACACACTGTCTGAAAGAAACTTTACCGATAAGCCTTAAAGAATACCAATAGTCCTGTGCATGTTCTTTAACAAATGCCTAAAATGCATATTTGTTTTTTTATGATAAGTTTCCCAACAAATAACTGGGCTGGACACCTCAAGTTAGTCTGAGAGAGCAGCCATATACTATGATTTTTGGAAAACAGTTTAGTTTAGCAGAAAAACATAATTAAGATCCAGTTATTTATTCATTGAAAACTTGAGGCTGAGAGTTTTGCTGCAGTCTAACAACGGCAGAACCGCGTAGTTTACAGCAATAAGCCGACTTCCATAAAATATTACATGATCTTGGGGCCATGCTAAACCTTTGTCTGTGTTTATTGCACTAACGAGGTTGTGGGCAAATCTGGTTTACGTGATCCTATTGTGTGGACAAAAAGGAAGACCAATCATGTAAATTCTTAGATTATAGGGTAAAGCTTTCCTTCAAGTTAAGGTAAGGTTGGTGTCAGGAAAGACAGTTTGGCTTGCAAAAGCAGAGGTTAGGGTTAGTTACCAGGATATTAATGGAATGGAATGGAAATGTGTGTGCGTGTGTGTTTGTGTGCAGTGGTTTCAAACAGGACAAGAGTGGAGCCAGGCAATGAGAGTTGGGGGCGGCACCTTGGCAGCAATACTGAGTGTATGAAAACAGCATTTAGGATAAGCAAAGGGAGGAAAAAAGAAGATAGAAGGAAATCTGGGAAAAAGAATAATATAGAAATTTGCCAATAGACATCCATTTTGGTGGCTATGTTTGGACCCAAACCTGAGGCTTCTATAACATAGCTCAAACATTAGCACCTTGATGTATTGTCAACATAATATTAACTCTTCAGCCAACAAGAAACTCTACCAGGCTATTGAGAATAAGAATGATAATGCTAACATGTTACTGTTTACAATACACATCACATTTTGCCGCGGATCTTTCGAAACCATTGTTGTAGAAGTAAAAGTAATTGTTCCCGAGTTACGTAGTTTTCCCTGGGAAAGTATATCTAAAAACAGATTATAATCGGATATGTGTGTAGTTTATGCCTGTATTATATGCACTGTTCATTAATCATACCATTGGCTCTCCAAACAAGGCTTTAGAGAGGATGCTGGCTACCTCCTGCAGGCTGCCATCCAACAGCATGGAGCGCAAGCTGGCCTGTAACGAACCGTCTCCTCTAGCAATCTCTTCTGCCAGGACTAGGATAGGATGAAAAGCAAAGAAGGAATAGGTAGGGAGAGAACTCATTTAGTTCATTTGATATAAAAGCTGCGTCCCTGTCCCATCAAATGTTCCCGGACAATAGACTTGGAAACAGTTTACAATTGTGTGAACAATTCACTGAAATCTTGAAATCAAAGCACCATTCTGAAAGTAGCCTGCAGAATCAGGCTTAACCCAACTTGGCTCACCAGGTCAATGACTAACTCTTAACTTCCCTGGGGCGTAGACATTGACCGGAGACTGCGTCTTTACCCAAAAACTATGAGGCAATTGACTGACAAAAGCAAAGAAACAAAAAACTTTGAATCTGGAAAGTAAAAGAGGCTGAAATGAACATTTCTTCTATTACATTGAGACCAAATTGGAATAAAACATATCCCTGTCAACACACTCACCATGTTTGCAGTCCTCATCTGCTTCGTCGTAGTTTTTCTGTTAAAAGAGGGACAGAAAAAAGGAGAAAAATTATAGCCATAACAAAGCTTCACATAAGCTCCAAGAAAAACGCTCTTCTCCTCACAGTGACTCCCTCACACTATTATTATAAGAATGAAGTACTTTCCATAATTTTAGGGCTCAAGTAACTGGTGTAATTTTAGTGCACTGAGAAGATAACACAACAGTTCCACAGAGGGAACATTTTAGGTTTATTGTTCTCATTTCTAAACTTCTCTGGTTAATTTGCACAGTGATTAGGAGGTGCAATGATGAATTTCAAGCACAATAGTCATTTTAAGAAATTTCAGTGTGTTGTACTACAGTCGGAGTGGATTTCAATTTGTTGATGTGTGATTATCCCTCAAAATGTTTTATATACGTCTCATATTAGGTGCTCAGCAATATCCACTGAACACCTTCTTGAACAGCAAGTTGTGTGAATGATTTGAACCATCATTGTCCTCACCAGTTGAAGAAAGGCAGCAATTCGGTAAAGAAGGGCACGGCTACGGAGGGGTCCCAAGGTGACAACATGGGATGGAGGGCTCGGCGAGACAGGGGCACCAGAGGATTGGACCTGGGGTGCAAGGACCACCAGGGCATCCGTGCTGTGGCTGACTGCTGCCTCGTACTCCCGCCTCACTAACGATCTGCTGGCTTCTTCACATGACTTCTCCGCTCTCCTGTCCGCCATGACTCAGGGACAAAACGTCTGGGAGATGAAAGACAAAATTCACAGTTACAAAAGTCCCATAATTGAATGGTTTCTTCTTCCACCTCTCCACCTGGTTTCACATTAATCAGCCTGCTAAGAGCAGACAGACATACAAACCAACCAAACCAATCCCATGACCTCCTTGGTAGAGGTAGAAATTGTATTATTTTTGTTGGTAACAGCATCTGAGGAATGTTTTTAAATCCCATCAGAATATGTATACTAAATAAATATTAGCCAATGCTTTCTCAGGACGTGAGGGTCAATGGTTCAAACTTTTCAAACATGAATACTCTGTGTTATTGTTTAGGTTTCTTATAGATTACTTTTTTTATGATTACTAATTATTTGGATTTTTGCAACTACCCTGGGATTTGGGTAACATTTTCCCACTTTCCTGGCATTTTAGAGACCAAATTGGAGGATTACTACCTCATGAAAATAATTCTTCAATGCTGTCCTACTTATGACCAATAAAAGAAAATGTTAGTATTTGTCAAATTCAAGATGAAGAAAGAATAAAGTACCTATGCTCGGCTACTATATAGCTTATATTGTGTACTGCCATACATTTACAACATTGTGGGGAAAAAAAACACTCATGAGAAACCTAAAGCTTAATATTATCATGTCAAGCTCCAACACCAAATACAGGAGAATCATCTGTCTGCTTAGACTGAGGACATAGGCTTTATTGAGACAACGCATGATATATTGCACAAAGTTGAAATAAAGCTGCAAAAAGTGAATATATATGAATTCGAGAAAATCAGGGAAGGTGATTTTTTTTGTAAGCCAACTCAGACACAAGGAAATGCAAAATTTTTAAATTGTTCAAAGTGAGTAACTCTTCTTCAGTTACAGTATTACAGGAGTTGGCATGATTTGTTACTGCACAGTCCAAATAACTTATCTTTGCAGCATCTTCTTGCTTGTGCCCTTACTTAATATAATACAATCTAGCAGCATATAATCATATTGGAAAGCATTTTCTAGTACGGCAGGACAGGCCGTTCACTTTCCGAAAGAACATATACAATGCAACACACATAATGCAAAATTACATTGCGCCTTCACTGCTCTCCCTCTGATGTTTCTGCTCACTTTAAACTCACGATACCGGCCAACCAACCGTCCTCCACTCACTTAATTGATTTAGATATAATTTCAGATATGGCCGATCCATCATGCATCATGGTTGCATGTCTGTCATGCATGAAGCTGCAGTTTGTGTAACAAGTAAACTCTTCTGATTTCCGGTAGTATATTACCAGGAACCCCTATATTGACTGATTAACACTAATGGCAAAAGCTGTTTATCCCCGATCCTTGGTTTGGTCTGTATACAAATATTTAATAAGATATTATAAGTACGTGCCTATGTTTTCACGGGTATCAAATTTGGAAATATGCTAAACAACACAGTCCAACTCTTGATTTTTTAGCAGCAGCAGGAGCAGCAGCAGCATTTAATTGTTCCACCCCTGCCACACACAATAAAATGGCAGTCGGGAAGCAGAATGAAGATATAGACCTCAGTCTGAGATTAAAAGAAGCACTGTGAACTCCTTAACATTTAGCAACACAGATAGGGAGGGTACAGCATGACCTGCTGGGGAACACCCGGGCCACAAATTCTCAACCTTGGACCAAAGCCTAGTAACTTTGAAAAATTTCCACCTCACTGGTTGCACCATTGGCATTGAGTTAATCTCAGCTTGGCAGAAAAAGATCTTACATCACAAAAATGCTGCCCCAAAAGCCCAATTTATGGTTATTATGTGCAAAGATGGCTGACAAAACAGGCTTCAGGTTGCTAATTAAAATTCCAATACAATTAGCTGATACAGAATTTCCAAAACTCACTTCAAACTAGGATTGATCTTTTGATTAAGACGGGTTTAAAAGGAACAGTAAAATTGAGGCCTGAGGTCTAGTAAATTTGGGTACATTTGTTTGTACTAGTCATTGAGAGTGACACAACAGAGAGCTACTCTAAGATAAAAACACTAATAGTATGATGACAAATAAGAAGCATTAGAGATGTGGCATTCTTTTTGGCGCTTACCATTTTATTCAGAAAAATGCACACCTGCTATTTTGTCTTAATAAGATAGTTAGTTAGCTTACTTCTTGGAAATTCAGTAACAGACAACAATTCCTCTCCCAGCTACTCTAACACATCTTACACTGTGTCTGAGCACCTTGTGCTTGTCTCTAAGGACCATAGCGTGCAAAATATTCAGATAATGTACAGCACTTTTAACACCCAGGCATGATCAAATCAGAAGATTTTATTGATGTATGGTATCAGGCTGGGCAATATCACGTGCAATGAATAACCTGATTAATTGTAACATTCACCGTTACAATAGATATAACTTACGAAATTAGCCCGAATAACTGACGTCGTGCATAGCATTGGGTGATATATTACAGCCAACAACCAGCGATTGTCAATATATTCATAAAATTGATACTAGGGTTGGACGATGTAGGTCTAATTTAAATATGATGATGCCTAAGCTATATGAAATATTGCGATGAACATTGTCATCAGGTGTAAGAAGGCAGCTTGCGTAAAGGAATACATTTCTCAAATAGATTGTCCAGAGTGAAAAACATCTATGGACTATAATATCGTCCATAAAGACTGACCAAGGTATTTATCAAGGCAGGTGCAAGCACGAGATCTATAAATAATTTTAGCTTGATAATTATCGCACAGTGTGAGAGGTTACATAATGGTGTATCTTATGCTAAAATCTGCAGTGATTGCAAAATACTGCTGCACCTAAAAAACACCTATACCTTCACGGGAGCATCCTTAACAAGGATCACTGGCCCAACATCTGTCCCCACATGAGCTGAGTTCAGGTGCTGTGTCAAGTGGATAGCTGGTATACTTGCACTGCATGAAGGGGCAGACATCCTGGGCATTATTGTCATTGTGGTAAATAACTTGATATCAGATAATTAGAAAGGACAGACATGAATTGTTAAATTCTTTGCCAAAGTTGGAAGGAACTAAAATTAAGAATAGCATTGCTTCAGCTGGTAGACAGGGACTGATTCTGAGAAATGGAAAATAACGAAACATACCGCAGATCGTATATCAGTAACTTTTTCAAATAAGAGTGATTACTTCTGGAGGAGAGCAAAGCTTAGGCAGCATTTCACACTTACGTACATAGACGTTACCTAATGTTCGAGTTGGAAGACCAGTCCCTTCATTAGAGCAACAACAAATAGTTTGGCGGGATTCAGTGGGTGGACTCTTACTTTTTTTTGGTGTCCGGTCCTGGGATCATACTATATAAGACACCGCTAACACTGCAATACGTATGAGGAAATAACGGCCCTTCTACAGGAGTAGCCTATATTAAAAACCAATAGACTGCTAAGAACTAACGTTTACTTGGACAGGAAATCATTTGGCTTGACAGCGTCGTTGGCAGCAATCTGAAGGAAACACGGCTTCAAAACTTGAAACTTACCTAAGCCCCATCAGTAACCTTAGATATTTAAGAAAGCATTTAATTAATAACACATACGCTATGTTCACTTGTTCCGTCGTTTAGCAGTTAACGTTATTTGTAGCTGTTTGTCTGATAAAGTTGTTTTGACTGCTGCAAGTCAGAGCGATGACGGCAGCGTTACAAAGCCCTGGAAAATGTATCCACTGTTAGTTAACTTACCATTTGCGTTTGCACGGGGTAAACAGTGTTGCAACTAACCAGAGAATGCGTAGTTTTCAATTAGCTTGCTAGCCAAAACACGGCCTTTCTTGGCACATAACTGGCAAGCTCAGATCAAGAATAGCAGCCTGGTTTGTAAATGTTAGCAGGCTACGCTAGCTAGCTAGGTTCGCCGAAACAAAACGGGCTCGGGCCTGTAATTTTGCCACGGTGTTTAGGCGCATATATTTGTTATGACATCGTACTGTTACCCATGCATGAACTCAGAGCATTCTTCATTATCCTAATAATTAATAGAGGGTATTCCTGGCAATGGCTCTAGGTTGAAAAAGACAACGGAAAGGTCTGAAAATGGGAAGTCAACACTTACCTAGCTTTACTTTCTACGCCATCTTGGATCCACTTGTCAGACCATCGCAAAGCATAGTGGGATGTACTGATCTGAAGGTTGAGGGCTGTGTGTGTGCGTGTGCGTAGTAGAATGCGTGTGCGCGTGCCCGTTACATTTGCTTATGTTGGCATGAGAAACCTTGTTTTTGTGTGTTTCAAAGCATGTTCGGCGAGGTAATACTGTCACCTGTTTTTGCACTTGATATCAGGGTATTGACAACCATCGAATCCTTTTGAAGCTTATGAAACTCATTGTGAGATGCCATCCACAGTGCGTTTGGCCCTTCGTGCAATTGAAGAGGTCTGGTCGGGCCACTCAAAGGTGCCCTCTGCTGAGGCTGACATTGTCCAAAATGAAGCAGGTTGCATCAATCAACTGATTGACAGTGTGAGGATTAAGAGCTCAGAGAAAAATACAATGACATATAGTAATGTGAAAATGAATAACAAAGGATGTCACAAAAGTGTTTCATGTAAGGTTTACCTATTAAGAATTCTAAACGTATAAAATAATTTACGTTAAATATGGGAATACACAATGATATCCCAAAAGTGTAAATTGTATTTGTAAGATTTTTTTTTATCATTTTTATTAAATTAAAATTTTTTTTTACCCAATTTGGAATTTTTTTGCAAATTACCTCCTTATCTATTCTGACATGAGTATTAATATTCCCATTGTACAACTTCTTGTCATAATAATAGTGTCCTTTTTTTTATAAAAGTACTTTCAAAAAACAAGTTTTCAGCATTTTTTACAGACATGTATGAAAATACACTGAGGTACACAACAGAATAGTGCTGTTGACATTGCACAGCATGTTATCAAGGGTAAGGTGATATATTGTCCTGCCTTATCCTTGTTGATGACCCTCAATGACCTCACTAACAATAAATTGCTGTCCTGAAGAAGAACTGGAGGTTTCAGCAGCTCCGGCCTCAAATCTTCAGCGTAGAGAGCGTTTGATGCAGTGTCACTGAGCTCAGTGAGCAAGTGATGCTGAGTTGTTTGAAGCATTAGATTATTTGATTAGATAATTCTATCGTTAGTGCAATGCATGCTAACCTGGCAACATAGTACGAGACCAGTAGAGGAGCAAAGGCCGAATGCATCCTCATGCAGCTATCATGGTGGGCACTAGTCCAAAAATAAACAAGTTTTTTTCAAGGATCATGTTCCCATGATGATAGTAAGTCATTAGCAGTATGCAAAGTCTGCATCTGCAAAATCTGTAGTACAACTAGGGCAAGAATTTCCAAGACACAATTTATTATTGTATTATTTATATTTGTTGTAATTTTAATGATTAATTTACTATGGAAGCACCAGTTTGTTAATGGTGACATAGATAAAAGTTATTCTTTCAAACTTTGCATTATTTGTCCGTTTGTTTTTGCGAAAGTGGTTAGTGCAGTTAGGATCCGGTCAAAGTTTCCTGTAGAGTGTTTAAACTGTCGTAAAAGAAAGTCAGTTATGGTTGGCGTGCCATAACACCTAATTAACTGCCACGGAGAGGAGAGAGGGGGCCGAGCCAGGTTTCCTTTGTTGAGTTGTTGAAAATCTCAAACACCACATGTGAGCTGCACATGTTGCACATTGTTCTACGAAAAAATTACAGGACATTAATAATGCAAATTGTGAAATAGTTTAAATGAGGCAGCAAGCAATCATATTAACTCACTTTGTTCCTGTAAAACAACATTGAAATTAATTGTTGTTTGAAGCTGCTGTTCTTGTTTAATCAGCAATTAAAACACTGAGCATTTTGAGGGGACTGGAAGAAAATTAGTTCTTAAAGACCATTGTAGTTTAAGGCAGTTTGAGTTGGGTTAGACACAGTGAACTCCATAACTGCTAGATGTGATAGTGAGTAACTGTTTGCAAAGACGTTCTCCAGATACACTGATAAGGTCATGATATTTAAGAACCTATTACAAAAGATTTCACAATATTCAGATATATTGCAATTATTTTTGACAAATATTGCGACTCTAATATGACATTTTATTTGGAATGGAAACTTTTGCATTTGATTTTCATTGAAAAAATTATTGTGATTTTTGCCAGTCTGTACCAAATTTGTAGTTAAAGAGACGTCTGTAGCCCCAAAACACTTCATTTACATGTTGACACAGTTTAACTTCTCTAATTTCCGTAATTTGGATATTGCATTTTGGCACAAAAGGGGATTTTAATAATTTTGGAGGCCTACAGCTTATTGTTTATATATGTGTTAGATTGTATATAAACCACGTAAACCAATGCAGGTTCATTCATACTTTGGAAATCTGCCAGTGCTTTGATCACAACTTTCAAACAGAACATATGGATGGTGTGATGCAGCCATGTTTACAAGATTCTTAACATGTGTCAGTCTATAATGTATCCCATTTAGGTCAAGTATAACACATCTGTTACACAAATGTGAGGAGTTTATTGTTTACATTGCAAAGTATATAGGTAAAAGTTTTCAACCACGTTTTTGCAAACAAATAACTGCTCAGCTATAATATAATTGAAGAAATTTCTATTGAAAGATTGTGGGAGGTATATAAAGAGGGGCGAAGCTCACGTCATTGTCATGGACAGTAGAACGGAACAAAGTTGTGGTGCTGTGTATGTACTGCAGATTTTTCTCCAATGAAATTACATCCACAGTTCACCAATATGTTTTTTGTTCTGAAACATTCCCACAGAAAGAAAAGAAAACACATGAGGCAAAAACATAAAACAATACACTTGTTTCACTGCAGGTTGTGGATCATTTCCTCCTTGGCGATGAGATGTGTTGTCTTGTTGACAAGAGACATGAGAGAGTTGAGTTTGTGTGACCAGTCGTTGAGCAGGTCATTTGGATCTTTGGGCCTCTGAAAGTTGATGATTCCAGCCATCCGGTCAACCTTGGCATAGATGGTCTTGTTTACAACTAGGCTGGAGAGGAAGTCCTCCGACTCCTATTTGAGAGAACAAGACATCATGTCAGATTTCTTCCCCCCAGTGTACCCAAATCCTAGAACTTAGCGTGTTTAAGATACAATCCAAAAACACTCAACACAGTTCCACACAACCAATCATTCAATCTGTGATGACGAGACACCAATTTATAGTTCTTTGTATATCATTACAATTAACAGTTCTAGAAATCACTTCAAGTCAAACCTTGAATAAATAAACAAAAAAAACAGCCATTTTTTCTTTTTCCTGCTCAGTAAACGTTAGCTTCACCTTGCAGGAGTCTACTATTCAAACTGCGCTTACGTCAATGGAGAGGTCAAGGAGCCCGGCCATCCTCTTCATTGTGATTCTGGTGTAATATTTAGCCATTATTCTGATATTCTGGAGAAAAGAGAAGAATTTAATATCTGCTGCAGAAATATTATACATTTCTTATGGATCAGACAGAGCAGGGAACAGCCAGGTCACATAAATAATCCTGACTAGGGATATTGCAAGAACTTGTGAATAACTTTCCTGGCTTCATCGTCAAACAAATTGTTTGACTGCCCCAGCAGAGCTACGTCTCATTCATTTGACCAATTTCTCCCTGCTGCCCCTGATTCATATGAAAAAGGCATGTATATATGATCAAACTACTCAGGATAGGATTGTTTCATTTTCCAAGTGAGTGAATCCGGCATTACTCTCTTGGACTTACATGCTCCACCACTCGGTTCTTCAGGTCCTTCCACCGTTTCTCCCCCTCTTCTGAATAAGAGAAGACATCTGTTGTGGGGCTGTCTGGTGAGCCCTCTCTTAGCTCCTTGCCGTAATCCTCCACAAGGGAGGCCCAGCGCATCAGCTCCATAGTGGTGAACTGCTTCAGAAGATCCCTGGAAATAAAGGAGAAATGTATTAAAAGTGCGCTATAGAGGGTATAGAAGGGATGTCATGACATTAACACCGCTGCCATCATATCCATGTATTCATTTTAATTTTCATGATTGATCTTCATGATGGATCACATTTTCATGTCGGAAAATCCTGAATTCCAGATTAATCCAGAGAAAGAATTCTCATCCCCACTTACTTGTATTTAGGGATTTCTTCCAACTTCTTATCCTCACTGATTCTGTGCACAAGGTCTGACTGCTCATTGTCGTAAGGTGCGAGAATCACATACAGCACCACACTCTTCAGGGCCTGAAACACACAATTGTTGGTTTTCAAATGTTTCTCTTAAATGATGTTGAGCAAAGTAAAGTTTGAGAACAGATAAATATATATGTATTGTTCTTTTTGCCTACTATTCTGTGTTCATCACTGTTGATGGAAAATGTATTGAGACAGAGGTGGTAAAGTAATAATACATTTAGTAAAGTTTACACATTGTCTCCTGTGCAAGCATGGCACTGTGGTTAAACAAGGGCAGAAAATGATCTTAAGCAGTGAACTAGAAACAGAATGCTGCATTTGCTAGGCCAGAATATGAACGTGTGATAAACTTAAGTTGAGCAGTGGATTTGAGAGAAAACATCTGTCAAATGTACTATATATTATGCACACATACAGCCATACAAGGCCCGGCAGAGAGCCCGTGTACCTGTTGCCACTTGCTGCTGTCCTCCAAGATGCAAGGAGTGTCATAGATGGCGCGATAGTGTTTGCAGATGGAAAGGTACGAGCCCTCGTGCTGGTCCACTTGAATCATCAGGTTGTAGTACTTCAGCTTCGACTCCTGAGTTGTTCAGACAAAAGGGGAAAATTACAATCTTTTCTTTAACAAAGCTAATCAGTTCAGATTCACCAAAAATGAGGTCAGTCACCAAATCTGTTAAATAACTATCTTATTAAACGTCAATTCTGAAAGACCCGATTGGTCTTTATTAACACACTTCAAGGCCCAGTTGGTATATAATAACTTTTTGCAATTACTAAGAAGAATTGACCTCCACATCTTTGCATCTCTCTCTCTCTCCTATGCAGCATGCACGCTGCACTGAGCCCGGCTTTTTTGGCCCCATTCTCTTACCTCAGTGCCTTCCTCTTGGAAGAATTTGGTGTTTATCTTCTTGCTGATGATCTGGGTGCGGATGTAATCCTTGACGGCAATGCAAAGCCTCATCTGTTCCAAAATAAATTCCACCTTCTCCTTTTTCTCCATGGAGCCATATGTCTCCACCTAAGACCGAAAAAACAAATCTGAGCAGGCGAAGAAACTTCTTTTGTTTAGCTTTCCTAAAAGAAATGTGGCAAGAAATGATTAACATGGCTAAATCCTTCCCCTAAGCCTGCTGCTGATCGTGAGAGGTTCAAATGAAAGTCTCTTACCTGCAGCTCCTGAAGAATGGAAGCTGCCTCCTTCACATCTCCACTCTGCTCCTTGATACCGGCCAAGGTCTTTGTCAGCCTTGCACGCTCAATCTCTACATAGATCTGTGAGAACAACAGGTTTTGTTTATTAGTGCTGAAAGCAGTTCTATTTTTCATGTGGAAGAGTCACTTCTTTGTGAAAATAAATGAGAAATATTTCTGTGTAAATCTGCCTCAGATGAACAATCAAACTGGGTACAAAATCAATCAGATGCAAGGTGAAAAATAGCTACGTAAATGTGGCCTGTGCATCCTTCTTCATATTAATACTGCAGGTTTCAAGCTCTCAATACGTGCTGTAGAGTGCTTTGCGGTAGCAATTGACAATAGTTCTTATCTACAAGCTCTGCAGTTCTGATCTAACGCAAAAACACGATACAAACCTTTCCAGCAGTCACAGTGCGAAGTGTGTCGATGAGTCGCAGCTTGATGGTCAAATCAGTCGCAGTATCCACGTACTTGTAACATTCTTGCACCATTTTGGCAACAGCCTGAAGAGAGACAGAGAAACCACACAATTGGAAATTTGGGTTGAAAAATAATAAGTTATTGTAATACTAACAATAGTAGTAATAATAATGATGATGAAATAAATGTAGTTTTTCAAAGCGTTGTAAATTTATGTTATTGACTTTACGATAATTTCTGTTCATACAAACTTTACAAAAATGTATTAGCCAGACAGGGGAAACTTATGGTAATATTTTTAAGAATATACAACAAATTCTGAATATTTAAGGCAGGCATATTTTTTCTAAAACTGATGGAAAAGAAATCAGGTGACAAATAAATGTCTGACCTGTTTGAGCTGACTCCTCCTTTTGGAAAGCAGCATGATGTTTTCGTTCAGAGCATCCCAGTCCTTTGCTTCATAACACAGCTGGACCACAGCCACAAGGATTCTGGAGGTGGACACCATGTCTGATGCCTAAGCAGGGGATGAAAGTAGATAATGTTAAACATTTAAAAACAACAATTTATCCTTTACTGTCATTCAAAACGTTATCTTACATATTTAATACATAGGCCTTACACTGCTGTAGCTCTGATCCGGTAACGTTAACTGTTTGTAGCAGGACATGTTTAAAATCATAATATACTAAAATGAGGTCGGCTCGGCAATTTCCTGAGTTTTACTGTGGGCTGAGGCATAGTATCAAGCTGAATGTATTATCAATGGAGTTGAACGTCAGATGTTCTTGAACACAGCTAAATGAAGGAATATATGATAAGTTCTGAGGGTACCTGACAGTGACACTTACCGTTCTGGTTTGCTTCTCCAATGACAACAAGCTCTCAACGGCCTCCTGCAACTTGCCTTCCTGTGGCAAAAATAATTCAGAGATGCTTTAGTCAGCTGCAAATGTTAATTACATAAAGGTACATTTTCACCTACTTTATTGGATTCACCCGATATATAGGGCATTCAGTCTGCTAGAAAGATAGCTAAAGATGCTGCTAATGGCTAACCTGCTAAGATTGTTAACATGCTAGCAATGTTGATAAACACAAATGACGGTGGAAATAATATCAGAATTGTTTCACTGGTATAAAACCAACCACTGACATTTACGAGTAACTTGTTTTCAATATATGGTTTACAGGAGCTTTACAGTTCGTACCGAAATGTTTAACGTTTCATGTTAGCTTGGATGCTAACACACCGAACCTTGCGCACCATGACTCAGCCGGCGCTGGCCTCTTTCACTCCCGCTTACCTTAGCCATTTTCTCGCATTCTGGAAGACGGGTGTCTACAGTTGAAGTGTAGTCAACCTCCATCTTCACAATCTTTCCATCGGATCTTTCAGATCGCTCCTCTGACATTTTTGCGGTCTATAGTTGACGATAATACACAGTCAATGTATATTCTTGCCCTCACAGTCAGCCTAGCACTAGTTTCCTTGTCAAATAAACGGAACGGGTAGCTCGACCAATCATAGAAGGGAGCCAAACAAGTGCCCGATTCGCCTGAAGGACCCAGAAAGGACCTCTCAATATAAGCAGGCGTTATTAAAGGGCCGGTTTTTCACTGTGCCTTGAACGGCCGCGCAATCACAAACAATAATACTCCTATGGGCATGATTTGCTCTAATACAGGAAGCTATGATAGAAGAAAGGTCATTTTTTATTGAATTGAAGGGAACTCCGGTATGGCGTATTATTAGTTAAATAAAAAATGTGTATATTGTTTGTCTTCTCAATAATTACCATGACAAATTGGATGTTGTTGTGCAACGAAATATTCGTTTTTTATTTGCTGTATGGTCTTTGTTTAATCACCTTTGAGTTCGTACAAAGGGCTCCAACTGAATTCAAAAACAAATGTTGACAGTGGTGGCAGTGATGATTATTGAGAATGATGGTCAAACTCTATGATGTCAATGAATAGAAATTCTGAAATGTACCTGCACTCATCAGTCACCATGAATGATCATTGTGAATGGACACGAGGATCTGAATGAATACAGCATGCAATGACGACAGCACACCAGTAGGTGTCCCTATAACGTTTACAATTGAGGGCTACATTCCCGTCTTCTCACATTTGACTGCTTTGAAAGGCTCCAATGCTCATAAATAAAGCTTATGTGGGTCAGTGATTTTCCTGCTCGTGGCAGAGAAAGCCCCTAAGCCTTGAGCTGAAATCAGTTTGATCCCTTTGCAAGGCTCAGCATGGACCTTAGAGGTCCGAAAAACTGAACAAGATTCAGACCTATTGAGAAGAAGATAAAATAAGGAACATGAACCCTGATTGCAGAAGAATACAAATATTATCAGTGTTCCCAGAATACTTTCCAGACTTCAAAAACATCAGGAAGACCTGAGCTGAAGAGAACGAAGGGAAGCCTCAGATGGAAACAATCACCATCATGATGATCACTATTTTTGTCAATTTGACTGAAGACAAAAAAATGGTGTGCAGGGCCAGAACTTACACTTAACTTGTCATTAGCCCAGTCAATGTAGAGAGGCTATCATTCCCCAAAATATTCAAATTGAGAAACACTACCTTCTGCTCAAATGTGGGACAGAGGTAGGCCTATTTGGATGTTTCCTGGCTTTACAGGTTTGCTTGTTATTATTGATGCGGCGGTGCAGTTCAGATGGCATCAAGCTCTAATCTCCTTTCTAATCAACACAGACCTTATTGAAATTGTTAGGTCATCATCAGGTCACGGCTAGTCGGTTCAGGCATAGCACTCACATGGGAGCTGGTCACCATCCCATGGCTCTTCTACTTCAGGGTTTTAATTTATAATAAACACAGAAATAAAATATTAATATGATGTTTTAGAAAACTGTTCCTAATGGAAAAGGTCAGGGTAAAATGAATGAAAACTTTGTCTGATTGCACATCCAGCGCGCATCATAATCTAGTCTTAAGATATCTCTTATCAAGATGTCTTAAGGCACCTTGATAAGACCTGTATAGAATGTACAGTCTGTTTCAAGATGTCAGAATATCTCAATGATACTGGCTGATTAAGAGGCTCAAGGACGTCACGGCTGCTGAAGTTTTCCCCTTTTTGTCCCTATTTTCAAGTTGTTTACTTGCTATTTAAAAGGATTAAGACAAGGCTTATAGATAAAAGGGGCTTATATTATTTTTGTAATAAATGTCACTGGATTGGCAGACCATAATTTGCAGAGCATTCTATAGTAACCCTCTAATGTACAGTGACAGAGGTAACACAATGTGTACAGAAATTATATTTTGCTACCAAGACTTGGTGGCCATCAGGTTCAGCAATAATGCCCATTAAATCAATTTTTTTTAACCCATTCAAATACTTTACTACATACAACAGGAGTATTTATTTGTGGGGACCTCAATTCAATTTGGCACTTTGGTTTCATGTTGTATCTTGTGGCTCTCAGGTATTTGCTACATGTCTGCAGCAAAGAAGGTGTCGCTCTGGAGTTCTGTTATGTAGATTCTATAATGGAAACTGATTAAATGTTACTAATTTAATTCAGAATGTCCATTTCATTTACTGCTACACAATTTGAGGCCGTTTATAATCACAAAAGGGAAACTTGAACATAATATGCCTGATGTGTTTTTAATAAGACTAATCAATCAGGGGTTTGGAGAAGTTTGCCTGAGGAAATATAAGCAGTAGATGAACTTGATTCTGCCCCACACTCAAAAAATTCTTGCAATCTCATATTTAGTTGACAACTCCACATTTTCCTTTATCAGCAACACATATTAATGTTTAGCCTCATTTCATCATCGGCCATCAGGTGTTTTTGATCTATCGCCATCATTGTACACGAAAAACAATTAGAGAACCCTGAAAATATGTTTTATTGAATTACATAACTAGAAGTGTATACCTCTACCACATCTAATGAGTCAGCCCCAAAATTTAAAGGGGTTCTTCTTTCCTATCCATATGCACGCACGCACACACGCACGCACACACGCACGCATGCACACATGCACAAACGCAAATGCAAATCATAGGAGTCATATAAACTTGGTTTCAAAATGTTATCTGTATCTGCACATGTTATTTGGATGAGGAAAATTCAGGTGCAAAGTGTAAATGCTTCCTGTTTGGAACTTGATTGTCTCTGCCTCACCATATCACGAGGAAGTCTGGCTCACATTGTGTTCTTAGCTGGATGTATATGCACTCTGCAGAACATGCTGGCATTGGTACCTATACAACGTCATCATTCCCAATCTGACCACTGACCTGAAAAATATCCAAACAAAACTGGACAGCTTATACAGAAACAGTCAATATATGGAGACATTTCCAACAGGCGAAATGAAAAGTCTGGCTGCAGACCTGCCTGCAATGCAATGGATAATACAGCATCTAATATCACGTTTACACTGAGGCCACAGCTGATTTTGCTTAGGAGGAAAGAGATCAGATCTCGATGAGGATAACGAGAAGACATCGTACATACCAGGTGCAAATGCAAAGGCAGGATCGGATCATTTATCACCCAGGCAATGCATCCGGATACAGATCACATTTCAATACAAGGTGTAAATGGGAATATAAGATCTCAGAATATGATGAGGTTGATCCTGCTTTTAGAAACTGCTTACACCAGTTTAAGATTATAATCTTAATTCCAATGCTGTGTCAGAGGGGTTGCCACTGTGACATGAGCATATTTTGTGGGGGAAATGCTGAATGCTTGCTGACAGTGCAAAATACTGTCTGTCAGCATCTTCAATACAGAAATATCAGCTTGAATTTTGCTGAGCAGGCACATGTAAATCTCAGATGTCAATGAAGCCGGCAGCACATGGTGACAGCTTCTTCCTTTGTCTACTTAAATCAGTCGTTTAGCGTGTGAATGAAATGTGGGCTCAATTGGATTTAAGTGACTAATCTTCAAGAAGAATTTACCGTTTGATCATAAAGCTGCCTTGGTTGTAATGTTTATGTACAGGCCTATATTTGGTATTAAACTGTGAAAAGGGCGACCAGAGGCCTGTAATGATGCCAAACCCTTAGATACTAAAGAGCTGAGAGTAAATAAAACAGTAGCACCGTTTTATTTCAGAACCACTTTTCTGGAGTAGAGTAATAACATCTGTCCAAATGCTCCTGTAGCCTGCTGGCTGCAACACACTGACAAACTGGATGTTCAAGAGCTTTAAGTCGCACCCTGACATGAACTCTGCGAGTGGAACAGAAAGGGGTTTCGGTATGAAGGCGAGTGGGCTGATGTTTCCTTCGCTGTGGTGGAGTCGACCGGTGCTTCCATCAAGTACAGCGAAGTATTTCAAGGGGGCTCAGGCGGAGGGAGGAAGCGGGGTTTAGTAACCACTTCAATTTTCCGATTCCTTTGCGAGGCGCAAAGAGAAAAGCGGAGACAGCAGAAAAGCAGTTCGCCTCCGACTTGTTCCCTGCTTGTGTCTGTAAACATGCTTAAACTCTGAAATAATATAACGGAGAACTAACAGAGGTTTCACCGAACATCGTTGTGAAATACTTCATGTTCTCACAATAAGCATATACAACATTACTTCTGGCGGTATCTCCCGCATTGATCGTATGATGGTTACTTGTAGCCAAATACAACGCTATGCTACATCCGGTCAAATGTTTTTTCAAAATAATTGAGGAATGATTATACGCAATTCATTGGTTCTACTAATTTAATGCAAATTTAATATAATTAAAAAGTGCAATTGTTTAAAGTTGCATTTTCCCAATTAGAAACAACATAATGTGGACTTAGTTTTAGATGTTAGAACAGGAAACCGTCAACCCAGAGTCTGTTAGCTGAAGGTTGCACATTAGTATAGCAGCTTGATGTGATTGATTCACAGCAGGTTGACATGTAACTTACTGTAAGTAGCAAAGGTCTCTCTGTCCATACAATGCTGATGAGTGTGGACATGCTTTAAGACATGAAGCCTGTATGGATAGAAAAGATAACGTGTGCATTTTGACCGATTTTAATTGATCTAAAATAAAACAAATATAATGTAATAATAATACAATGACACTGTGTGGACCAGATCACATTCAAGTGCCATTAGATATTACAGCAAACACATGACTCACTACTTCAACCGGCATGAAATAATTTGGTCTGTTTTTCATCCTATATTATTGGGTGTGTTTCCAAAAGAAATTTGCAAATAAAGACAGAAATTAAAGTACCAACCTGGTCAAGAGCGGATGCAAATAACAATGTTTGTTTATTTGTTTTTCTCACTTTTGTGTCAGGCAAATAAAGAAATCTTTGTAAAGAATAATTCAACCATTTTATAGTCGTTCAGCCTTTCATCACACTATCTTCGAAGGGCACAAACCTTGTCCAGGCTGTGGGTGTCACCAAGTAGATTTTCTCCAAAATCTGCACCTGGGTAGGCTTATATTGTCAACCCATATACACAAATCAACATCGGTCACCGCCATTTGTGAATGCCATCTTTATTTGAAGATAGGCTGATGATATCAAGGCATATATTAGGATATACCAATGCTCAGCTGATAAATCAGCACATCCCTACGAATAGCCCTTTAAACTACATTTTAACTCAGAGCCCCTTTACCCAACGCAATGATGTAATACTACAGGACTTACCTTACCTTTGCAGTATATTGTAGTAATCCAAATCCATTAATTTCTATATCAGACCGATCCTGGGGCTTTGTAGGCAGCTTCAGTGGAGGGGCCTGACATACAGCGCCCTGCAACACAGTCTGCTAGGCTAAAGTGAAATCTTCTATCTATTTTTTGTGTATTAGAACATAGCTTTATAGACTGTCTTAGACACACGACTAGTGTAGTTTTCTGTTTTCTAATACTCAACGCTCTTATTCTGAAGCCCAAATCCCCCTGCTTTCCGGTCCTGCTCGGCACTCTTTACGACTAACTTGACTAATTTGTGCGATAGGAGGGGACAATACTGAACCGAGCTTATATATGCTCTCACGTTCCCTGCAGGAGAGTATCCGCTGGTTCCGATGAAAGAACTCAGTTAGTCTCAACTCGGGGCGCACTTCTTAACCCGGGCTAACCATCCTTCCACATGTGCTGACACGACCAGAGATATCACTCTTATCCCGGCCGGCGGAGGGAACATCTACTCGGCTGCTTTTGACACATTGTGAATACACGCAAGAGACGCGGAGCAGGGGAAGATGTTGCTGAAGGAGTACAGGATATGCATGCCTCTCACTGTGGAGGAGGTGAGTGTACAATCAAATATCACACGCCTTTGTGTCATTTTAACCTGGTGCACGTGCAGTACGGTCAGTAAAAACTCCCGACAGGTAAACAATTGTGTTCCCCGTTCCAGACATGCGGCAGGAGGTTGAGTGAAGTGTGAGCACATGTTCAGGTGAACTTGAAGCACTTCACTGAAGCTCAGCGTTTCCCCTCCACTGTCACTACACAGTCTATTAATTCCTTTCCTTTCAAACCATTCCGCTTAATTGACTGTGTAATATCTACATTTTTGATGGGTCACATGTTTCACGTCGGATTAAAAACGCGGACAAAATAATCTTGATGTATATATTTTGTAAAGATACTCAAATCAACACGTTACACGTTGACTCCTTGACATTAAAATGAAGTTAAATCTACTGTATGATTGATTTGTCTTTCAAGGTGACTGAACTGTTTTCACTACAAATGTTTGCATTTGACTCGCACCATGTGCTTTCTCACGTTACTAATTGGACTGAGTGAGGCCAAAGCTATGACGTCAGCAAGGCAATAAATCTGAATTTGAACTTCATGTCTACCACAACGTTTTCAGCCTTTTTTCCCCCCCATGTCTAATAGTGTGTTGCTCTATACTATAAACCATTTGTGATTTAAATTATTGTTTAATTAAAATAGGTGACTATGCCATTAGGGTCGGTGTATGTATGAGCAGTGTGTGGGATGAATGCAGCCCTGTTGTGAAGGATATCAGATAGATGGAGACATTTTCTGAATTCAGCCTATTTTTCTTCTCCGTCTCAAAACTCGGTCTAAAAATAGAAGCTGAAAGACGGTTGTTGTGTTGTTCTGGCGTGCACGTTTTTCCGTGTATCAAAGTTCTGTTAAACTCAACCACTTCCTGTGATGTTTTTTTGGTCGTCAGGTGGAACATCGGTCTCAATGAAGCGCATGTGTCTTGTCAAAATGAAATCCTGTTTAACCAGTTGCGCTTCGGTCCTGTTTGACGAAACAAAACCTTCAGTTAAGACTAGACGAGGAATAACCAGAAAAACTGAACGGGATGTTTTGGAGAAAGAAGTGATTAGGAAAGAGGGGAAGTTACTGTTGGTTTTCACATCTTTTACTGGCCAATTAGAGGGTTTGTTTCTTCACCCACATGTGCAGACGAATCAATAAAGTTTACTCTCTGGGGGCCTGTTAATGGTGTTCAAAGAATTAAGGAAATTACCAACATTAGTACAGTTATTTAATTAAATTCAATTTTATTTATTTAGCCCATAATCACAAATAAAGTGCCTCGATAAGCTTTACAATCTGTCGAAAATCCAAGAGGACAGTGGAGCAGATGCAGGTGTCGCTCAGCAGCACCTGCGTCATACGACCTCCTCGCCAATGTGGTGACCTCACGAGGGAGGCAAAAAACAAAACAATCAAGCCAAAAATGTGGAGTTAGTCACGTACATAAATGTGATGTGAATGCACACAGATTTTCTCCCCCGGTAGGACAAGTCTGCTTTAGGTCTGCTCTTAAATGTGGAGTGTGTCCGCCTCCTGGACCGAGACGGTAAGATGGTTCCACAGGAGAGGAGACTGATAGCTGACAGCCTCCCTTTGTACTTTTGTTAATCTCGCCGAAGTGCATCTCTGCTTCGCTGAGCTGGCGGTATTGTTGTACATTTACTTGAAGGTCTCGCTGAGAACAATAAGCTCTCCCTGACCACCACCGCCGCTGCTATGACAATGCTTTCTCATCGCGGGGAGTGAAAGAGACGTGACACCTCTGAGCCCTGCAGAACATTGTGGTCAAGAAGGGAAACATCTCGGTTGTTATGTGAGGAATGTGTGTGCAGGTTTTCCTCGCGTGTGACCGTCCGTGCGACATCACGTATGCGTGTTTGTTTGAACACCTCTCGCTGTTCTCTGCATGCATTTCACTTTCCATTGTACATCTGCAAAGAGAAAGTCGTGACAGTCCGCTACTCCAACTGCTTTTGATTAAACCCCTTCTGAATGGACCAGCGAGTGCTTCTTGTACATGGATCAGGAGGTAAAGTGGGCGTCTAGTTAATCGGCAGGACACTGGGTTGATCCCCTGCAGCTCCACAGACCGTCTCAAAGTGTCCTTGAGCAAGACAGTGAACCCCTAATTGCTCCTGATGCGCGGCAGCCTTCTGCCTTCAGTGTATGAATGTGTGAGCGAGTGTGACTGAGAGGCTCCAGTCTTACAGCGGCGTATAATTGCGCTCCATTCAGATGTGAACAGATGGTTGTTAAGAGGAGCAAGAGCGGTTTGGTTAGAGGCACAATCCATGGCCAAGTTAAGAGAAAAAGGTCACGTCGCTACTAAAATGTCCAACCCGGGATTTGATAGTCATTCCTGAATACATCTGTATTTTTAGTATATAATCTCATGTACAGGTGGATCTCTTCGATTGTATTTCAATGCACATCAGAGTGCAGAATGTTGACTCGGCCTTTCAACACCAGGGCTTGGCTCATCACGCCTTGCTGTCGTAATCAACTTCCTGTTGCCTTAAACGACGAAGAAAAGCACTTCTTTTTAGAATGCAGGTCAAACCTCAACCGTGCTGCACATGTTGAACTCATGATTAAGCTCGTAATTCTCTTATCAACTGGTGTCGACTTGTCTTTTTTTATAAAAAAAAGAAAAAAAGACTTGCTGGCTTTTTTTTTTTTTTTTGGAAGAGACGTTAACTGTTAAATACAACAGAATTAAAGGGGAAGTACGTACATCTGTGGCATTGACGATAAGAACATACGCATGCTTTTACACTTAATCAAAATGGATTGTTTATAAAGAGGAAGATGCATATTTCAGCCAACAAGAAGATGAACGGTTATCTGTTAGTACGCAAGTACTTGGCTTCTCTGTAAGAAACCCCCTTTGGATGAATCCCAGGAAGTTGGGTCATTGTTTGTTGACATTTCCTTAAGAGGGAAAAAAAGTCCCCTAGATGGTCAGAGGGGGAGACCACGCGGAGCCGGGCATGAGTGTGTCCTTAGTACGGCTGCACACGGTGAGCCCGGTGTCATCCCTTGTGTCATTTAAGTTGCGGCAAGGTCTTCCTGCCGTGTCCAAGGGGAGAGCGAGGAGAGCTGGATGGAATGCGAGAGGCTCGGGCGAGCGGGCTGGGTGGTGAGTAAAGACGTAACGTAGGGCGGACTGCCGAGGGTTTGACAGGAAGGAGGGAAGGGACGGCAGCGGGAAGATGGAAGGAGACGAGGGAGGAGCGATGCTTGAAATTCTTGGGAGATTTTTTTTTCTGTGAAATTCCCCAGAGTCATGGACTAATACACTGTGTGTGTGTGTGTGTGTGTGTGTGTCTGTGTGTGTGTGTGTGCTTAGATTGAGAGTCATGCGGACATGCAAGGTCACATCTCTGTCTCTGTGTATTGTCTCTAGGAAGCAACGCAGCTTTGGCAGTTGCGTCATCGCAGCGTTACTACTGCAGATGTGGGACGAACCCTTTGAACTGTGTTTATACAAGTTCATCAAACGCCACACACACACACTGAAGAAACCAGTTAGCAACACCAGACCGTGCGAGTGATCCTGCGAGCCTCAACACTCCGGCCTCTTAGTCATCCCTCGTCGGTCTGGGTGTGAGCCGGTGACTCCTGCCCTCTCACCATTCCTTCATGACGCGATAGACGCACTGAGTCGGAAGTGGAAAATGTTCTTTAAGATCTGAAAAGATTTGCTGATGAATCGGATAATTGTCCACGGTTGAATTACTTTGATCTATTAATTCCTGGAACCGCAGCGTCTCTTCATCCTTTTGTCGCAGTAAACTGATTGTCTGCGATTTGGACCAGTGGGGTGAAAAATAACAAGTTTTAATACGTCGTTTAAAGCGAACTGGGTCATTGTAACAGACATTTCCACTTATGTCTAGCACAGTATAAATACTACAATCAACTGGTTAGCAAGACAAGCGGCAATTTGTAATAAAATTAAGCCATTTTGGGTGAAACATTACTGGGATTTCAAGCCATAAAAGGAGGCAAAGGTTCAGGTAAGGTTGCCTAATTGAGCCTCTTAGTATCCTTTCCATACCAAATAATTTTATGATCTACCTCCTTTGAAGATTATTATTTCCTGAAAAAGGTCTGTCAGTTGGAAAACTAGTTCAGCATCATCTGGCACTCGATGCATTTTGCATTTCCATCAAAAAAAAAGAACGTCCTCTAGTTTAATCCTCCCAGTGTGGAAGGAACGGCCAAGATGACTCAGTCTCCTGTTTCTCATGCAAAACCAGAACATTCAGGTCTGGACAATGTCTGTAACTTTGAAGGAGTTATGTGCCGGTGCATCCTCCTGCGTTTCCAGAACTGGTTTGAAGTTACATCTCATTCAAGATTTAGATGTAATTCTAACCAGGACCACTTAGCCAAGAAATAATCATTTTTCCATTTTGGGTGCCGTGGGAATAACTCAGCTCTCTTCTCCTGCGAGCGCAGCCATGCATCAGCTGCCGCACCCAATTGTTCCTGGAAAGGATCGGGGAGGTGATGCATCACAGGAGACGGAGATAGATGGATCCCTCCTCGTGCTCTGTCTGTCTACCATTGTGTCTTGTTCTGCTGCAGTATCTTTCACTAACACCTCCCTGTCTGGCTGACGTGCCCTTTTTTTTTTTTTTTTTTTTCAAGTTCGCAGGGAATATGCTGACATCACCCAACCTGGCTGACCTGAGCCGCTGCGTGCCTCCGGCAGCTCGGCAGTTTCACAACCTCTATTCACCCTTAACGTGGCTCTTGTTGATGAATCGGATAGCAGCGCTGTAACTTTGATTTCACCCTCTAATTGCTTCATATTTGTGGTGGAGAGAGCCTCGACAGCTGTGATCCGACTTACCTAGCGGACATCGGATAAATGAGGTTTCCCAAAAGCTGGCTGGCGCCGATGCTGAACACATTAACATGAGCCCTCGAACTACCCACATTCTGAAGTCTGATATATCAATATGATGCCACCGCCCTCGTATATGATATTGGCTAAGGGGTGTTTTTGCTTGTTTAGTTGCCGGTTGGCAGTGCCGACACAATGGGTGGGTCGACTCGGGGATGGATGGCCGTATGAATGGGAGGAGGCTGGGCCGGGCTGCTTGAATGAATGGCTGGAAGGACACCTGGGCTGCTGGCTCACACCAACATTTTTTCAGGGCGTAAGCATCTCTCGAAGGATCAGTCTCGCCAGAATTGATTAAACAAAACGGACATCTTGCGGCGCAGCCACCCCGACGCTTGCCAGAAAACCCCCATAGTTCATTTATAGAGCCTCGTTTGGGGCTCGCACTGCGCCGCACACCTGCAACTGAACAGCTGATGATGTTAAGATATATGAAAATGCAGATTTGTTTTTAAAGCACCTGGTGCACAGACGTGCGGTGAACACCTGATCCTGACACCTGGCAGTCGGACTGTTTCGTAGTGGACCCATGAAGTACTGTAACAGGATTACAACTGTCACTTTGTGCTCGTGTCTGACAGGGATGATCCGTCACTGATTTTCATAGAAGTATCCAGACGCTCCGTCAACCTTGATGCTTCACCATTTCGTGCAATACGACCAGTATCCTCCAGGGTATTAGGGGAACAATGAGCGGATAATCAAACTGTTTCGGCTGATGTAAAGAAATGCGATGTGTAGTTTAACTTGTGTAAAGTGAGAATTCATTGATCCCTGTTGGGAAAGTCTCGGCTCACACCAGGAGGTCGGGGGATGCATTCAATTACATGGATATTTGCTACGGCAGCTTTGAGGTTTGGGTTGAAAGGTTTTTTTTTTTACACCCACTTGCTGCCATCTATTGTACATTTATCAAGCCTCAAGGTGACGTAAAATTGCCCTCAATAGTTTGTCTCAGTCATTATTCACAAGATACACGGACCGAAGCAGATGTTTTGAAATAACAAATATGGCCGATAGCTGATGCCGATCGTTTTTTGTTCTTTGCTCTGTGTAATAGCACCACCTATTGGATTTTCTCCGAATCTGCAGCTTGATAGGCTAATGTGGTGAACACTTACTCGCTGCTACGCCGGTGGCGGCCAACGAGGCGAATATCAGCTAATCCCAGTGTTCAGCCCGTCTATCGGTGCATCCTTTACTACCACCTTTTTATATCCAGATCATTACTGGTTCAACCCCTCTCATCCACTCGGGGTTTGTGGCCTGGAAGTGGAAACTGTCTCTTCGGTGTCACGGTACGGTGCAAGGCCTCTTCGCCATCTGGTATACATGACAATGCCGTGATTCAATCAACATCCCATTTACTCTTGAGGAGGAAACCATCACGGCTCGTGATGGACCATTATCCCCTGATGAGGCCCATCCTCATTTCCTAGATGTCTGTGTGCACGTTTGTGTGCCCGTGTGTTGTGCCATCGAACGGCTGTTTCATAACACGAGACGCTCTCACCTCTCCGCCACTCACTCTGGAGAAAGGTGCTCTCACTTCAAACAAACTCTCGTCCGTCCGCTGCTTGAACACTTTGAGTGAAAGTACGTTTGCTTCTCTTATTTTACAATAACACACAAACGCAGCACAGGGCACATCGACACTGTGTCCGTCTCCGACCTGGGATTGTCCCGGGGTGGCAGTGTTCACCTCTCCGATAGCGACATCAGATGAGACGGAAGAAGATCCCAGTGGGTTGATCAGGTGTAACAATGGTTTCTAACAGACGAGAGGAGAGTGAAAACATGTCTGTAAAACTAGTTGTAGCTCCGGAGCGACGGCCCTCTGAGATCACAGTGAAACGTCCACATTACTATGCAAGCGTGACATTTGATGGATGGCTCTAATGTACAGTCTTCAGTATGATCGTGGACTGACCTTCTTGTATGAAGTTTGTCGCCCCCCCAAAAAAAATATGAAACGCGGAATGATGCTCGAGATGAAGCTTCACAGCCTGTTGACATTAAAGACATTCATTTGCTGCACTCAGCCGAGTACCTTCAAGTGGCTGCACACGCGTCCCTTTGTTGTTTATCGGGCTCACGTCAATGACAGGAATCATACAATCGACGGAAAAGGAGAAAACATGGCTGGTGTGAACAAAGTCTGGTTCCTTAGGCTGAAAATAGCTTTACTGCATCGTAGGGCGTTTATAGGATGGTTGGTGTTTAAAAGCAAGTTCTTACCTACTTTGTCTTGTGTATCAGTCCAATTTTAGAAGGTATCAGGATGAACTAGTGCGTATCGAGCTGCAATTAAAGATCGTTAATAACCAATTACAATGGATCAATATTAATTCGCTGATTGTTTTATTGATGTCAGAAAATTGGGTAAAGTTTTTGATATATTGTATGTTTTGGTGCGGTCGGCTGTACGGCTGCATCCATTTATTTACTGATATTGGCCATGTTGACTGTCATTGGCCCGTCAACCAATCAGATGATCATCTATTGCAATGAGTTTTGGGTTGTTGTGAAAGGCGGTTATATGAAGTTGTTTTCATTTGTTGTTTGAACTTGTGCAACTTAATATGTGATGTGAATGTCAAATATTGCATTCATGCTTTTGTCCCACTTTATGAACTGGAGCTCCTTGTTTCATTCCCGTTCAGCTCCGTGTCTGCAAGATACATTTATAGTTCTGTAGCACGTGTGGGCTCGTTCTCCGACCGGTGACTCTTGGCATTCTGTCCCGTCCCGCCTACGTCACCATAGGTCATCCTATTTATCCTGCCACGACCGAACGTCCAC